>CM061921.1:264636322-264708241 GCA_031002005.1 Vandiemenella viatica
TTTTTTACTGAAATCATTAAATGTTTTGAATGATAGAAGTTCCAAATTGATCGCGCTATACACTGAAGAGCCAAAGAAACATGTACACCTGCGTAATATAGTGTAGGGCACCCGCGAGCAGGCAGAAGTGCCGCAACACGACGTGGCGTGGGCTCAACTAATGTCTGAAGTAGTGCTGGAGGGAACCATGCTTCCTGCAGGGCTGTCCACAAATCCGTAAGAATACAAGGGGTGGGGATCTCTTCTGAACGGCACGCTGCAGGTATGCTCACTAACGTTCATATCTGGGGAGTCTGGTGGCCAGCGGTGTTGTTTAAACTCAGAAGAGTGATCCTTGAGCCACTCTGTAGCAATTCTGGACGTGTGGGGTGTCGCATTGTCCTGCTGGAATTGCCCAATGGACATGAATGGATGCAGGTGATCAGCAAGGATGCGTACGTACCTGTCACCTGTCAGAGTCGTACCAAACGTATCAGAGGTCCCACGTCACTCCAACTGCACACGCCCAACACCATTACAGAGCCTCCACCAGCTTGAACAGTACCCTGCTGACATGCAGGGTCCATGAATTCATGAGGTTGTATCCATATCCGTACACGTCCATCCACTCACTATATTTGGAAACGAGACTCGTCAGACCAGGCAGCATGTTTCCAATCATCAACAGTCCAATGTCGGTGATGACGTACCCAGACAAGGCGTAAAGCTTTGTGTCATGCACTCAGCAAGATTACACGAGTGGGACTTCGGCTCCGACAGCCCATATCGATGATATTTCGTTGAATGGTTCGCAAGCTGACAGTTGTTGATGGCCCAGCATTGAAATCCGTAGCAATTTGCGGAAATGTTGCACTTCTGTCACGTTGAACGATTCTCTTCAGTCGGTGTTGGTCCCGTCCTTGCGGGTATTTTTCCGGCCACAGCGATGACGGAGAATTGATGTTTTACCGGATTCCCGATATTTCGGTGCACTGGTGAAATGGTCGTACGGTGAAATCCCTTCCTCATCGCTACCTCGGAGATACTGTGTCCCATCTCTCGTGCGCCGACTATAACACCACGTTCAAACTCATTTAAATCGTGATAACCTGCCATTGTAGCACCAGTAACCGATCTAACGTCTCTGCCAGACACCTGTTGTCTTATATAGGCGTTGCTGACCGCAGCGCCGTACTCTGAGTGTTTACGTATCACTGTGTTTGCACACGCATGCCTATACCAGTTTCTTTTGCTTTTCAGTGTATGTAGCTTAAACCGTAATTAAATGTTATGTGGCATAGCTTAAGTTGTTAAGATTTATTTTTTGCGTCCTTTTTTTTCGCTTTATTCACTATTTCAGCCGATGTAAGCTGTTTCAGCCGTTAAAATATCGATCTTCATCACAGGTAATAAGAAAGAAAGGTGTACGAACCTTGGGATCAAATTTATTTCGCGATGCATGATGACACTGATATACGATACAGGGAATATATTAATTCGCGTGTGATTTAAGTTTTGCTTTCCTAGCGGCAGTATTAGCGGAGATTGTGGTTAGTCTGAAATACATCCTGGACCAAGTTGACACCTGAAGATTTTCGCTACTGCACAAGGGACGATAAATTACAATGAGCTTTATTTTATAACAATTCTATTTAGCTAAGCAACTGTAGAGATATAAATTACCACTATCCGTGTGCGCACAGAAGTTTGGTTTTGGTTGCGAACTCAACTGGTTTGCAACTGTTGTCACAAAACAGTCGCGTCGTGTGAGCTGGGCCTTAAGTGTATTTGGTAAGGGCGCAATCTACTATTGGTAGTGATTCCTGTGTAACATAGAAGCTTCTAGTGGATTAGCAATCTAAATGTCTGTTGATTAGCCATGAATGAGATCACAGGATTTTATCTTCACACATGGAATGCATTATGTATCACATACATGTGTTTTGATAACAATCGGCTAAAAACACACTCATGTTTAATCGAATCAAGACTGAAAAGTGATGAAAAACCGAAATGTATGTATTTAAAATCAACACTTTCATACGATATGGCAATGTCAGTTGACTTAAGAAATTGTGACTGGATACTACAGTTAAACAGGTGGTTATTTTGTGATGTTACACACCTACTTGTTGGAGCACCTAAAAAACAGTCTTGGTTCTATAACTCGCTCACTCTGCCACAGAGGCGAACTGGGGAGGAATTTTTCTGACTGTTTCATTTGCTACGTAATAATTTGATGTCCGTATTATAAGCTTTATTCTTTGGTTCGGTGGGTCCGCTATCGTTTCTTAGGATCCCGAAGAGTGTCTTGGGGCTCCTTAGCACTGCCCAACTAATCAAAACTTTAACACTTCACCCGAGTCAACATGGCTAAGCTGCCTATCAGAACTAGGAAGTTCCTTCGCCAAAGTCATGTAGACAAAGGTAAAGAGAAAGTTAGATTGATTTGTTTTATATGAATTGTTGTTCTGGCCTGGCAAAGATATAACAAGTGCGTTGGCTGAGGTGTGGGTAGTTTTGATTAAATGTCACACTGATAATTTTTTTAAATAGTTGATGTAGTTGAACAGCTGGAAGCTCAATAGACGCAAATTAAAAGAAATGACGCTCCTGTGTTAAACCAGATCATACAACCACCTGTTTGTTCTTCGTCATTTACTAGGCGTATGGGTGTATCTCGCACATACTATCCACAAACAGGGGCGTAGCTACTATGGGGCAAGGCGGTGCAGTGCACCGGGGCCCCTACGTTCAGGGGCCCCCCAGCATACGTCTGAGGGCCCCAAGCGCGGTTGAGAGGGCCCACGAGCCTTCATGGAAAACTGGCAACTTTTGTTTTTTAGCTCTACAGTCGTCTAAGGGGCCCCCTGAGATACAGGAAGCCCCCCTCACTAAGGGCCCTCACTGCTCAGGGGCCACTAAGCACAACTCAAGGGCCCCTTTCTCAGCTCAGGGGGCCCCTACCAGCAACACAAAGTAAAAAAAAAAAGGTCACCCATCTGGCCTGAGGGCCCAAAATAATTTTTTTGCACCGGGGCCATTGTTGACCTAGCTATGCCACTGTCGACAAATCGAACTTCTTTCATAAAAACATTTTTTCTGTTTTATTAGTCAAATCCGATGGAACAAGGTCTGCAAATTCACTTCTAAAATGCAATTTATTCGCGTTTCTGTTTGAGGGAATTCGCTATGAACTGAATGGGGTTGAAATCGACTGAGATAGAATCGTCGGTATCACAAGTACAATGATCATACTCAACAAATTGGTGTGTTGAACAACACAGCAGGGGATATGCAGGATCGTGAAAATGGTTAGTTCGATTTGTATCAACAACTGAGTATGCTTTTGGGTTTTAGTAAAGACTTTAAACTAATACTTGCAAATGTAAACAAGAACTGGTTTACCATAACCAGTCAGTTAATCAGTGTATACACTTCAAGTGCATGAGGATCCAGGAAAACCATGGTGACAGATATTCCTACGGTAGAAGATAGTGCAGAAAATGAGAAGAGAAACATAAAATACCACCAATAGTTATGAGAATGATAGAAAAATACACTGAGTTCAACAGTATGTTAGAGAAACAACTGCAAGGAAGATTTAAAGTTGTTCTAAGATGGGATTCATTAAAATATTTCACTGAGAACGAGAAGGATTACTATTATCTGCTGGAAGTTTTGCGGACAAACAATGTATCACACTATACACACCAGCTACCAGTGTAAAAATGTTTGAAAGTTTTAGTTAAAGGTCTACCAGCTTCAATATCTGCAGAACTGGTTAAAGAAGAGATTACAATCAAAGGCTTTGATGTCAAGGAAGTCCATCAATTCAAGAAGAGGGGAAAAGTTACGAGCAGACTTATACCAGTACCAGTATATGTAGTGCCTCTTCATCCAGGAAATAAAGCAGAGGAGATCTATAGCTTGCAAGATATCTTCTACACAAAATCCAAATTGCTAGTTACCGCCACAACAATGGACCGACTCAATGTACAAAATGTCAACGTCATGGACATACAATTACTGCAACTACCCAAGCAGTTGTGTAAAATGTGCACAGCTCCATCCAACAAATAAGTGTAGTCTACCACAGTCGGAAAAATATACGTCTGGTTGTATCTATTTGAGATACATTGACTGGTATTTTATATCTTTCTTGATATAATTTTTTTTCTACATACAACCAGAACTTTGATATACAATTAATCTTTCTGAAACCTTCAGTTGTTGGGCAGGTACAATGCATACGGATATTATATTTTGATAGTTTTCATTATACTGTAGGTAAATGTTGGATATAAGATCCAGTCGCTCCACGTTAAAATTTTCATAGTTAACATTGTAGAACTAAAGTTTTTTCATATAATTTAATTATTAACTCTCGTTTATTGTGGCTTTGATGTTTCACACACGAATTACATGTAAGCTGCAATAATTGAAACAGATACACAGAATTTTTTTAAACTGAAAGCAGGTTCGAACCCGCGAGTATAACTTTACGTTGCCACTGTTTCACCAAAGAGTTAAGTATCGCTTTTTGGGAAAGTGCCTCTTCCAGCGAATAATCATTATATGCTTACAGGCCTCTGTTGTTTCGTGGTGGAGTAGCTAAATTATGTCACTTCCTATGGAAAGTTCCACTGGGTCGCCAGTTTGGGCAGTTAATTTTGCTAGAGAATCTACTCTTTCACTGCCAGAAAGCCCAACATGATGTTAATTCCTTCTTCATTAATGGTGGTCATCAACTCCAGTACGTTGTATAGAGGCGGCGTTCTCCCTCTATCTTTGATACCACCGACCAGCTTTTGGAGTGCCGATTTACCGATAAAATCTGTGATACAGGGTCTTGCTGCTGAAATGACACGCGGGTTCTCACAGTAAACTAAAATCTTTAAGCCTCCAGACCTTCGAGAAGAAGATCTTCCAAATTCATGAACATAGCCAGGGATCATTCAGTGAGCAATCAATTGTAATTTTGCATAAATGATTTTTAATGAATAATTTAGTTTATTACGCTGTCTTAGATTTATATCCAAACAATAAATAAGGTTACAGATTCATCCTATTCAACGTATTTAAATAAAAGTTATTTTACAGCATTGTTCATTTATTTGAGTTACAATATGACCTGGTTCCCCGGCATTGTATTAGATGATTAAGTGTGGCAAAGTGACAATACAAATGACAGTAAATTAATCATCATAATTTATATGAATGTATATAGATTGCTAGCATTTTGCTCTTAAGCCCGCTTAATTGATATTATCCCCGAAGTTCATACATCATATATTTGTACTAAATGTTAGGAAGTTAACGATGATGATTTATTTCAAATCGACCGGGAAAAGACCGATAGTTTCACTGGTACACATGGCCTAAATCACGAGCTAAAGATAGTATAAAAAAATAACAGTTTAGTTGATGAGATAGCAACCAGCATCTGATCAGCAAGGAGTTTTCCTGTGGCTGACAGATAACTCTGCCATGTGATTAAACTTTGTTTTAGTACTGTAGAATAGAAACAAAATATTATGCAGACCGATAGTTTTAATATTTCCAATGACCACCACTGTCTACTGTCTTCGGATTTTTCAGTTCCAGGTATCTTTGCATTATAAAGATCATGAACACAAATTTCTGAAATATTAAAACACAAGATCTACAGAGCTTGCACTATGTACAGAAAGCTATTTAACTCATTCAAACACCGATGACGAGAGGCGTTCATTCCATTGAGATGGCAGGAATTTTCATACTACACCGAATAGTAATACGACTTCACTAGGCACAATGTTCTTGAGGTTTTAAAGGACCTAAGACCGAGTCACCACTAACGAAAACCGTTGAAATAAATACAGTAAAATTTATGTTTAAGAGGGATACAATGTGATTGTGTATAGTTATTTTATTACTGTGTGTGTTTCGATGTGTAAAGTGCTTAAAATGATCTGTACTACAGCGTCTGGCACATTAATTAAAAAATGGTAACTGAAAATGTATTGTGCAGACAGTATTGTTTAAAGTGAGATTCTGACTGATTTGAAATGTTTATTTCCATCAGTTTGAAGTAGAATGCTTTTAAATATTTTTGTAATCGACTCCATATGATTTTAACAAAGCTTGTATAAGTTTTAGTCGTTTTTTAAAATTATTTCAATTGTTTACGTAATTTCTGGCGCTCTCGAAAAGACCGTCGGCGCTTTTATTCATACCCAGAAATTTCTGCACTGTGTAATTAAGCACCCGATGGTTAAAACTGGCATACTGGCTCCGAATAGTACCAACACAACTCTATCTCATTTCTGTACTATAATGCGCTTCTGTAAACATCTGAAATGAAATCTATTTTATTTGCCTAATGTGGATGAGATAAAAGTCTAATAAAAGTTTATCGACATCTTCGTTATGTGAAAAGAAACTTTCCGACATTGGAAAGGTTTAAGAAATTAAGTAACGTTCTTTGTTGAAAGTACCCTGAAGTCATATCCTAATATCGTGTGGGTTTCCTCTTTTCCCAGGTGAAGAGCAGCAACCCGATATGGCATTGATTTAAGACGTCGTTGGACGTCTTCTGAAAATATTCAATCATGCTTCCTCTACAGCCGTCAATAATGGCGTAAGTTTTGCCAGTGCAGCAAGTTGTGCACGAATTAATCTTTCGTTCGTGTCCCAGATATAATCGACTGAATTCAAATCTGGTTATTTAGATGACTAAAATGTTCACTGGAACCGTCCAGAATTTTTATCAAACCAATCTTGAACAAGTTTGTCCCGGCTGCATGACGCACTGTCGTCCTGGAAAAGTCCATTGTCATTAAGGAACATAAAGGCCATGAGTGGCTTAAAATGGCTTCTAAGTAGCTGAACATAAGTATTTGAAGTCAACGGTTGGTTCAGTTTGAGGAGAGGTCTAAGTCAATGCCTTGTAAGCGCCCCCCCCGTACCGGAATGGAGCTAGCAACAGCTTGCACAGTGACTTCCTGACAACACGGCAACCAAAGGTAATTGTTATCTGTGATTTAGCAGAAATGGCCGGGCACTGCGTTGTCCATGGTTGGCGGTAGTGCCATAAATTACATATTCACGGCAAACTTTTTAAACTTTGGATAGAGGAATGTTGAATTCGTGTCATGTGGCCATAATCACGCCAGTCACACGACTAACAAATGAAAGCCTTGATACTGCACGGTACATTTATACGTTATTGCACGGTGCTACAGTCATATGAAAATTTGCATTTTTTTATCCGATAACTTTTGGCACTTTAGTGGACACATCATTTGGCTGCCGAACAGATCTGAAAATATTGGAATAAGTTTTCTAAGACCACTAAAATCCGAGTTACTTCCCAAGATACTTACAAACAATCAAGCTGTAATGAAAATAAACCCCACACATTTTGGTGGATGGATCTGCGTTGTAAATGCGTAAGCCCACAAGGGCTACTGCTTCCTTTATTAGATACTCATATGTTTCGTGAACGTATTTCTCTTGTGAAACCGAGAGTGGTGGTGTAACGGTTAGCGTTCTGGCCTCGCATTCGGGAGGACGGCGGTTCGAATCCCCGTCCGGGCATCCCGATTTGGGTTTTCCATGGTTTCCCAAATCACTCCAGGCAAATGCCGGGACGCTTCCTTCAAAAGGCCAAGGCCGAATTCCTTCCCATTCCTTGCCCCCCATCCTTTCGCCGTCTCTAAAGACCTCGCTGTTACGAGACGTTAAGCAGTTAAAACAAAAATAAAAAATCTCTTGAGAATTAAAGCGCTTCATATCGAGTATCAGCTGAAGCGCTGCCTAAGGAATCGGATAGAAGTATACCACTCCTGTTTCAACTGGTTTATGTGTGTCATAATGTCTTTTATACAATAGGTTTTAAGCAACCATGATTCACATATACCGGTGTTGATATTTGAAACTGGCAGACGTCTACGTCAAATATAGATTAAAAGGTAACACTAGTAGAACTTATCTTTCGTGCCTGTTCCGCTTTCTAGGTTGATGTTATCCCTATCGTGGACGTTTAAAGCAGACAATCGTGGCATAAGGAAACACTACTTGTCATTGGCACATGATGGGCGCACAAAACGACGAACAATCCACATCACATACAGAGATGCTGAAAATAATCTGAACATTCTCTAAAGACAATTAACCAGGATAAACAGGGCTTGTGTTAACGGCGATATGTTGAGCATTGTCTCAAAGTTTAGTTCATCCGCGCTGTTAACAATTATTCAAACAATGATATAAACCAAGCAGTGTTTTGTAGCAATTGATTAGTAGACTGGACTGAGAATCTCTGGTAGATAGACGGCGCACGTTTCGTTTAAACTTATCGGTAAACATGTGTACACCAACTTTCACTTATGAGTGTTGTGAAGTATTTCTTCCACCAACCTATTTGAGTCGGAATGACAAGAAAGATAAGATTAGAGAAATAAGGTGCTACCCTGATACTTATATGAATTCTTGTTTTTCCTCGTACCTTTCAGGATTGGAATGCACAGCAAAGAGATTAGTTTTGGTGTTGACTAACCTCTGCCACCCACAATTGTGTGATTGCAGAGTATATTTGTAGATGTAGATTAGATACGTAACACGCTTCTACATTCGCTTCTGTAATGCAGTACATTCCGGAAAATCAAATGATAACAAAGTCGGGGTGCATAGTACAGCATTGCAGCTCTAATTCTATATTCTGCATAAAAAATTCAATTATACCACTAAATAACAAACAACCAAACAATTTATTACATCAAATAATCAGTGCGTCGCTTCACGACCTGGCGACTAGGCGTGTCGACATTTTAAATTTGTTTCTCCTTATCAGGAAAATTACGAATATTACAATTTTGAACTCAAAGAAGACAATACCAGGCGAGGTACTTTTTTGTCCCCAGATAGACTCTTTAATCACTGAGATATCAGACCGTTTCTTAAACAAAATCTTCGCGATAACCACCGAAAGCTGCAAAACAAGTGCATGTTGTCATGATTCGGGCAAAAAAAAAAAAAAATCAGAAGCCATTCTGCCCGTCCCGGTCGCTTTAGTGATTAGAACCTGCAATATGTACAACTGAGATCTTAGAAACGACTCAGAGAACGATTCATAAGTGGGATTGCTGTATATCACAGACTCCATAATGTGAGTACGAGTATACTACTGGTATTCATCATCACACAGATGACTTGCTCGGAGACTTTAACACTGCAGACGAACAAAGCGAAATTTATACAGGAAACTGTATGCATACGTACCAAGCACCAAAAGAATAATTCATGTTAGATGCCAACTGATAGCATTAGACTAAATTTCCCATGTATGAACCCCATTACTGAGAGTCCGGAAATGCCAGGGAGTGGCATCTGCGTGGAAATCATGAAAATATAAAATTTTTCGAAATTAATGATAACCTAATTTAATGTGGAAGGCAAGATTTCACCGGCTGCAAACTTTTTTTTCTTTTTCTTTTTTTACTTATTGCTTTACGCCTTGTCGACGTCGAGGTCATTAGAGGCGGGATCGGACTGCGGACAAGGAACGGGAAGGAATTCGGCCATGTAATTTTGAAGGAGGCATCCCAGCATTCACCTGTAGAGATTTGGGGAAACCATGGAAAACCCAAATCTGGATGCCTGACGGAGATTTGAACCGCCGTCCTCCCGAGCACGAGGCCAAAGTGTTAAGCACTCACCCACCACACTCGGTACAACTCTTGGATATCTATGGATTGATTTAACGTTCAGTGGACAAGATTCGGCACAGACCCGTACTTCTCGTATCACAGATCTCTAATACATATCAGAATTTAAGTAACCAATAACAAATTTTTTCAACCAAGATCCCAATTTATTTATCTGGTTCAAGTATTTGGTACCTTAAAGAAATAATAAACTAATTGTTTTTGGCATCTCCCCGACACAGCGAACGTAATCTTTTCCTCGTTGATATTTTACCGATCAATAGTCAGCCTTCAAACATCACAGCTCTCCGTGCTTCCTCACTTCATATGATCGGTTCGTCAGAGTTTACGTGGTGCATTCAGTCAAATGATCCCTCTACCTCCTCTCTTCCCCGAGTTAGGGAGCGTCCATAAACCACGTAGCTCCATTTTGGTCTCTTTTGAACTCCCCCCTTCCTCCACACGTAGCCCGACGAGGCTTTTGTCTCTAATCCACCTCCCCCCGCCCGCGCAGCACGTAGCTTTGTTCCCTATTTATTCCAGAAGACATTTTGTACTCCTGTCAGACTATTATAAATATTAAATGATGGAAATAAATATTTACATGCTGTTGAGTGTTCTGTAGCTCATTTTAACTGTGTCAAATAATATGAATGAAAAGCCTGGCTCGGAACTCACCCTATTTCCAATAAGTTTTGAATTATCAAGCAGTACGTCTTGGTAGGATTCATATTATCACTTTGGGGCACAGTGAATTCATAAGATCCCAATTTTGTACAAACTGTGTAAATATGTACAATAGTGTAAACAGCATGCTGGTTGAGGTCACAGGCGACCAACAACCACACCTTAAAACAGAAATGTTAAATGTAAGTGATAATATGAATCCTAACTTATGTAAACAAGACGTCCTGCTGCTTGATAAATTAAGAGTGATATGTAAATATAAGTCATTTTTATGCTTCATATGTATAAGAAAAATTTCGTTATGTTTAAAAATAATAATAAAAAATTATGTTAAAATATCACTTATTACAGGAAACATTGTACGCTGAAGATACCTTGATGATAGGCGAAACGCGTCCGTCAAATAAATAATATCCAACAGTAGCTGTATTGGTGCAATTATTAAAGAATAATTATTAATTTAAAAATATCCTGTTATACCCCCATGAAATTATTCAATACGCCATCAAAATAGGATCAGCAGATTTTGTTGAATCCCGTGCAACACAAACCTGATGCTCATTTGTTTTTTTTTCATTTTAACCTAAATCTCTGAGTTTTCTAATTTCATATCTAAAAGAAAATGCAGCAACTTGTGAAAGATTCGTAAATCGAAACTTTATGTTTTTAATCTCTCATATAGCAGTCCAAGAAATCTGAAATTAATTTCAATCCGAAATACATTAGTAACATGTAACAAATTGCTAAATATTAGTAATGGTGTATACTCTATTACCTCTCACTCCCATATGGATTTAATAGCTGATACTGATTTTGTTGTAAACTCCCCTCAAATAAAACAATATTTTTTTTCTCTAGTAAAATACATTTACTTATTCCTGAGCAGGGAAGTATCAGCTTTCGTTATAAAATAGACTCTGATGCATTTATTGTCTTATCTGTTTAACATGATGTTACACAGAGATCTTTAATTTTTTTAAATAGTTTTATCAATGTTTCTGCTTAGAAAAAGTTAGTTCATTTTGTTGGAAGCAAACAGTCCACATTTTCCATGTAACAGGTCAAGCTGCTAATATGTTTCCCTGCAACACTATCCAGCACAATAGCCTTGCTTAGTAGAAAATACAGTGTTTGAGCACTAGCCACAAATTCTTGCTAAATCATGTTCACAAATGAAAATAAAAAAAATATGGTTTGCTGTAATGGATATCAAGGATATGAGAGATTTTTTTTTTTAAATTGAGAAACGAAAATTTATAATTGCACCAAGACCCCGGAGATATCTGAATGATACTGTTAAATCCTCATTTTAATTTGTTGAGGCACGCATTAAAGTTTTCTAAGAAGTCGCGGTCATCGTTTGAGGTATAACATTTCTTAATTTTTCCAGTAGTATTGTGTTTAAATGTCCGCACGAACGAAATAAAGAAGTCTTAAAATAGTGGATATGTTTTCGGCTACTTACGTCAGTATGTCAGGTATTAGTTGTAATTCAACGTAGGATACTAATGTATTCAGCATTTAAGAAAAGAGCATATTGTTGATGCCAAAGTATTTTTCAAAAATTGGAAACTCAAGTAGCATATTACAATTTTATATAAATTACTTTATTGTTTTTAATGTGATGGTATGTATGAAATTGTTTCTTCAACTCTACTCCATTTACAAATATTTTAATAGCTTGAATTATTTAATTTAAAAACCATTCTGATAATTAAATAAACATAGACCTACACTTTTTGGTTATTTGTTATGGTTCGCTGAGAATGACATATTCATTTCCGTTATCCTCATTACAGTTCGTATTGAAGAATAAACACCGAAATCCATATTCATTATTTTAAAACAACATTCAAAAAGCAAATTTAAATTTACAGGCACAATCATAATAAATGCTTTCATATTTCAGGGACTACAGAATTAAGGAATAATGATAAACAAATAAAATTTCATATCCATTTTGTTCTGAAATTAAACGAAGTGGAATTTGAAACAAATTGCATCAATATTCTTTCAGCACTGACGTTTTCAAGGAGAAAAATATATGAAACAAAAAAATTGAAAAAGAAAATCTGAACGAATTTTGAAATAATAAAAGATGGATTATTTTTATACGATGACATATTCTATTAATCAATGCTGTTTCAAAATTTAACACATCGACTTGATATGATTGCAACATACAGTTACTTAAATACTTACCAATAATAAATCCTAGTAAACAGTTTTATATATAGCAAATGAATTTAAATTTCACATAGGCGCGAACCAGATTATTTATTTACAAATAACTGTATCATATTTCTTTTCGGAACTGTTACTTCCGTGTCAGGTTCCTCAGAAGAAAATGCCTTAGCGGTTTTGTCACTGATGCTAATGTCAAAAGAACTGGGACTTTATTTTATGCTGTGTAAAGAGAAATATGTCTTTATTATGTTTGCATAGTTTCCCGTTCTTAGAGCTGTTTATCAGTTACACGTTTTATAATCTTGGAGATAAAATAATTTCCATATGTTAATATGTTTCTTTGTGAGGCTTCTTCAGTTGGTTTACACTTACTGTAATGAAAATAAAAGCAAATACGAACCTTCAGAGGTGGGAAGAGTTGGTGGGCAATGAAGCGAGAGGCCGGGAGGGTAACTACTGCACTCCTCGCAGTGGCGGGGAACTTGAGAGAGGAAGGTCCATGCACCCTCTTGAGGCGGAGACTGGATCGAGAACATCTTCCCAACGTCTGTCTGTCAGGCCAGCTGCTCCCGACGCGACGTAGGGTTAATGAGAACATTGGACAAATATTAGCCGACAAGAGGCTAAGGAAGATAAAGTACCATCTCGCGTCTTTCGCGATAGCCGTAGCACGCATCAAAGAGAAGGAAGATCTTTGAATGGAAAACACCTGACTTAAAAAAGAAACTGATGATCTAAGACTGCAAAAGAATTCGTCAGTGACGCCGAGTTATGCGTCATTGCCTGTGTGTAAGGCTACTCAAACCGAAACTAACCCCCTCTAAAATGAGTACAGTATTTTTCCCTTCCAGCACAAGAGAAAGATCGAAATCAGTTGGTGAGAAACTGACTTGAATCGTAAAACCCGCTAAAAGGGAGATGAGATTTCTGAAAATAAGAAACACTATCAAAGCAGTGGGTGCGGAGAGACAGTTGCAGGGGACTGTGAGAAAAACGTACCCAATTACGAATTAAATGGAAATCTGAAGTTTGAACTACCTTGGAGGAGTGTGAGCTTCCAAAAGCAACAGAGCATGGAGGGTGCAGAGATCGAAAGTAACTGTGGCTTCACACTAGCAACAAAATCTAAAGAGAAACTAGTGCAGATAATAAAGGATGGGTACCAAAACACATGCCCGCAGACTGATTTTTCACTTGCGCAAATACCTGAGGTTTCCACCACTAGGATTGAAACGTCTTTCTCACAGTGATCACAAAGTAGTGGTCTTGGATATTTTCGGAAGGTTGGTGCTATAGGAAGAGGGCTTAGAACTTGCGACAAGCTACCATCGGTAGCAGATAAAATCAGCATGAAATTTTGTTCACCTTCTCCAAGGATAATCCAATACATAATAGATTGGGGACAATATAAAATGTCCTTGTATAAACGTGGAGTTACAACGACCAGTAGTTAGGAGTATACGAAGGGAAACAGACCAGAGCACGCGGTGTGGGAATATCAAAATACAGCTAAGATAAAGATCGCACAGCAACATCAGCTGCAAACATAGATAAAACATTTATAGTATTCATCTTATTTATTTTTTAAAGGTAGTTTCTAAAAATGAGAATAATATGAATTCTTTATACACATATTTACACGTATTACATATGCACTGAACTGTCAAAAGTAATTGATACCTGCTAACATAGTGCAGGATTCTCTATTGTTCGACGATTTACAGCACCCCGAAATGACATTGACTCATCATTCGTCAGACGTCCCCTGAAAAAGTATTCAGTCATGCTTCATATACAGCCGTGCATAACTGCGAAAGCTTAGCTGGTGCACAAACAAATATGTCAGACGAGATTTATGTCTGGTGATCTAGATGGCTAAATCACTTACAGGAAGTGTACAGAATAATCCTGGAACCAATTATGAACGATTAATGGCACATTAATATCCAGGAAAAGACTATTGATATTTCGGAACGTAATGGCCATGAATGGCTGCAAATGATCTCCATGTACGAGTAACTGATCATAACCATTTCCAATGAACAGGCGGTTCAGTTTGAAAAAAAGTCCTAGTCCATGCCACATCAACACAGCCCATTACAGGATGACGCCACTACCAGCTTGTACATACATTGCGTTCTTGACAATCTGTATCCTTGGCATCGTGGAATCGTGATTCATCTTGAAGCATTCCGCATTTCGAATACTTCATTTTGCAAGCAAATATTCCTGCAAAGGTGTTTCGTGTCGGACAGCACTGGGCCGTAACGGTACCTCAGGTAGCGCGGCTCGGAATGTTTACTGAATGGGATTTAAAGAGACAGGTGTCGCGGCGGAAATTTTCCATTAGGCGAGAGAGAGGAACATGTTCCGTGAAAAGATGGACAAAAGTATTGCCGAAGAGGGTGTGTGTGTGTGTGAGCCAATCACAGCCCCTGTGTGGTTTCACGCGGACTAAGACGATTTCTCTACTTTCCATACAACGCGGGAGGCGAGGACTTGGCTCCGAGACACCGTCGCGTCGGGTGCTTGTGTGAAGGAGGGAGCTTCTGAGCGGGTCGACGTAGGTTCGACACCCGCGGCGACTAAGACAGCCTTCCATTGCGACGGGCTGACTACTAGTGTGCGGCGTATACAAATTTGTGCTGCTCTGCTTTGTGTGTTGCCGAGAGTGCATCAGTGTATCAGTGCGACCTCACACACACGTGAGTTACTAAGTAACGTGCCTGGTGGTAACTACCATCCGGTAATTCTTGATTGTTGTGAATATCTCGTGTGGTGGTCTCCTTCAAGCCTCCTTCGTCGCCAAGGAATACATCCACGGTAATATTTTCAAGTACCTACTACCGCAAATCTTTGTCTGAAACTGTCGAGACCCCAAAAACTGTGTTACAAAGCCCAGTAACGGCCTTCATCGAGATAAAGAGGTTCTCACTCTCTGAACTGAGCTAAATTATCATTGTAAATGGTCTGCTATCCCTCTGCTTCGTATCCAACTTGTATTTAATTTTATTTTGTTGTTGTTTTGCATTGGTTCCTATGTCATTATCATTACAGTTTTGTACATAAAGTAATTTTTCGTTGCACATAATAAATATAATTTCATTAATGGTAGATTGCCGCTTTCATTATTTGAAATCTCCCATTTCCAATGCTTAATGGATAATTAGCTACTTGCATTGTTATTATTAAAATAATTATTGCAGGGAGAATATTTATTAATTTTATGAGGAAGTAATTCCTGGCGCCCAGCTCTTATCACGAATGCAAGTTTTTAGCGGACATTTACAGCTCTCATCAATAAATGGTGCAAGGTGTAGTGTGATTAATATATGTACAGGGTACACTACAATCTTACCACGCAACCTTTTTCCAGCTATGTAGGGTTCAGGCGTTTTACTGTCACAGGCGCTCGGTTTGGTCTTCTGCAGCCTAATCCCATTAACGTCAAATTTCACTGCACTGTCCGCACGAACTGGTGTGTCATACATCCCCCATTGAGCGATGCTATTTTTTGACGGAGTGTTGTCTCTCTTTCAACAACAGCTCGAACAAGACGTTTCTTGTCTGTGTCATAAAGTAGATGTTGTCGAAAGAGGGAGGTAATGCCAAAAATTACATACACACGGCACAACTTGACACTGTGGATCGAATAATGTTGAAATAATTAACAATTTCCGAAAGGGAATACTTTATGCGAGTCTCGCCAACTACTATTACACGTTCAAAGTCTGTTAGTTCATTTCGTGCGGTCAGAATCATATCAGAAAACCTTCCACACTACTCACGAGAATACAAATGAGGACCCCGACTTTGCACGGAATCTTTACACATTTCTTCCATGGCGTTTCCATTGCATCTTACTTCCCCATGACACCGAGCGTGTTGGGTGAGCGGTTAACGCTCTGGACTCGCATTCGGGAGGACGGTGGTTCGAATCCCCGTCCGGGCATCCAGATTTGGGTTTTCCATGGTTTTCCCAAATCACTCCAGGCGAATACCGGGACGCTTCTTTCAAAAGGACCATGGCCGAATTCCTTCCCGTTCATTGTCCCCAGTCCCATCCCGCCTCTAATGACCTCGATGTCGACGAAGCATAAAGCCATAAGTAAAAAGAAAAAAACTACCCCATGACTTTTGATACTTCAGTGTATTTATTTAATCTTATATCTGATTTCAATGAAATAAGTTTAGATATAAAATGATCACTTTTCTTCAGGGCCGCCGGCGCTATGATTTTGGGGCCCGGGGTAACCAGTTGGGAGCCCTTGGCGCATTCATGAATTCATCGGTTAGGGCCCTCCCTCAGACCTAATGGGCGACTTTTTTTATATAGCTCTACAACTTGTCGAGTGCGGGGCCCCTACAGCCGGTGATCGGGCCCCCCATCAGCCGGGCGGGCCCGGGTATATTTGACCCGCTTACCCCTCCCTAACGCCGGCCCTGCTTTTCTTTCATCAGACATCGGGACACGCCGCGTGGCTTCTTACCTTTCTTTGGAACATCAAAAATAGCGATGCTGTTCAACAATCAGGCATCCATTCGATTTTTCGACATCCACCAAAAACTGGACAGATGTTGCCAACTCCGAAGGATGTTCTCAATCTTCCGGTTCCTGGAGTCTAGAAAATTGATTGTGAATGTAAACCTTACGGATGATCGATAAAAGACGCAGAGAAAACTTCAGATATTTTAAACTTGGGGAAAAAGAAAAATCTGCTATAGCCGAACATGCCACTGACAACGGGCACGAGCCATGCTTCGTCAAAACAACACGCCTTTGTTATGCAAATACATTTAGGGACAGTGATGTGAAGGAGGCGGTTGAGATTATTTCTAATTGTAAGCCTAATGTTATTAATCGTGATCAGGGTCTCAATTTAAGCTAAACGTAGTGGCCGGTAATTGGATTATTGCAAGCCACACGGGATAGAGCCATTTTAGGGTATAGAATTGACACGATCATGACGTCAGAGCCCTATTAGACCGCCCCTCCACGCGCTTTCCCCTCCGATCCCGGCAGGTAGTCCAATATAATAGACTACCGTGCAGCAGACTTCAGTGATGTTACGCCAGGCTTGACATTGGAAGCGGTGCAAGCTTCACCAGACGATTCAATTTTGACGTGGCTTGAAAACCAAGAAGTTTTTATTCAGTATTGCTGCCGCGAAAATGTTCATAGTTATCTAAGATCATATCTATTAGTGACCGATGTGGGTGGAATGGTTGAAATTGTTACAAGGGAAAATGTTGCGCCTCTG
Source organism: Vandiemenella viatica (assembly GCA_031002005.1). Lineage (NCBI taxonomy): Eukaryota > Metazoa > Arthropoda > Insecta > Orthoptera > Morabidae > Vandiemenella > Vandiemenella viatica. The sequence continues at coordinate 264,654,126 of CM061921.1, forward strand.
AGAGAGTATAATGCCTGATAATGGATTAATTTGAGTCACCTAGTAACAAGAAGTAGAGCAACACAAGGAGAGGTATTCCTCACTAGATGTTGCCTGTGGTTGAAGTGCAGGTCACAGTGTATGACCAAAATACGGATCACATTGCAAGTACGTCAGTAATAGAGAAACATAATAAGAATTCTGCCCACTTATCCAAATTCTTTTGGTGAATGTGAGTGCAGGATATTCAACACAGTATTTCTTGAGGCTGAGCATTAAAAACTACGTTAGATTGATTATTGCACCATATGATGCAATGAGTCACTATATTTCTATAGTATCAGGACTTTTTCTTAAGAATACTCGCGGATAGTAACATTTAGTAGAAGTGCCAGGTATACTGTGCTGATAATACCGTGTCTCATTATTAATTTCATGCTTCAGGAGTGAACCGATTTTTCGCGGAAGTAAGTAATGAAGACAAAGGATCACCCACCTACTTAAGGTTAGAAATAGAAGTGAACTGTGGTAAGACGTAGGATAGTTTATTTTAACATGTTTAGGAGCAACAGCAGTACTTCTTGATCAAATGTTCAAACGAAAGTATTAGAAACAATAACCCGATAAATATTTTGGGATGGAATCTTGTGATGGATTATTTGTGAACGTTGTGATTTGTTGCACTTGTTGACCGAAGTATTTTGGAAATAAATAAGTTTCTAGATAGGTATTCCTAATGATTTGTTATTGGTACCGTGAGAATCTTCAAGAACTAAATCTTTTGATTTTCTTGTGTTTATTCACTCGTTCTAATATGTCTTTTGTTTCATTTCGGCTGTTCAGATGTGTAAGTGAACTTCGCCTTGAAGCAGAAAGTTTTGAATCGGTTATTAAAATTATAAAAATATTTCCATCAGATTGTGATAACTTATAGGATTTAGTTTTTGTTATTCTTATGTAAAAGTGTGATAGAGATCGAGAATATAATTTCCTTGAGAAGGCCATTCGGTTGCAGTTTAAAGAACGAAAACTCTTGCCTGGTGCCGCATGAATTGCAGACAGAGGTTCCGCTGCAGTGCACATTTTGCTAAATCAAGCTGCTGGGTAAGGGGTCCACAACATGCAGTATCACTTTCACCTTTAACTGAGCACAAAGGGATTCCAGGTAGCACACACCATTCATTTCAGTTTACGACGGCTTGCCTCAACACGACGGTAACATTCCCATCGAGTAAGTAACGCTCAAATGTCTGCAAAATCCACACCTAAACGCCCTGCGGTTAATTCAACTGAATACGCGTTGCAGAAGCTTTGTCAAGAAATGTTAACCTGTGATGTTTCTTTTCGGGATTGCTTTCCTGGTATGATAAGTGTGTGTGTGTGTGTGTTTTTTTGTTTTTTTTTAACAAGCATTAATTAGAGTGGAATTTTCAGTCATACGTTTTTAGTCGCAACAAATGTAAAAATGAGTCAAAGAACTTTTCATTTCCATTACCCATTTTTTTAAGACTGCCAGTTTTTTATTAAAAAATACTTACTGTTTATAACAGTTAATTATTACGGTTTCTCTTCATAAACCGTCTTTGCTTATCATTAAAATTGTCACACAAAGTAAAGGTAAGTTCAACAATTTCTCAACGTTTTCAAATTCAGAGTAGTTTTTGTGGCGAGTACATTTCTCGTATGGATTGTTTACTATATATCAGCAGTTTAAGTTGGTGATTATTTGCGTATGTTATGCATGTGCATAACTACTTCTCTTACAACTAATTTTCGTAACAGATTTCTGTATCTGTGATGATTTTTGCAGCGTTTTAGGTTGTTGAAAAACGTGTTTGTTATTATTATTACTCCGCGAATCACTAAAAGTGGATGGTGGAGAGTGCATTATACCTATCCTAATGTGTAACCGTTTGTGCATAGGATTGGATATTCGTGATATTTCAGGAGGCACCCATAGGCTATTTTGAGGAACCATCCCGGCATATGCTTGGAGCGATCTGGGAAAACCTTGGTAAACCCAGATCAGGATGGCCGGAGCGGTTTATCGAGACCTACTTCTACAGATTCTAACTTTTCACGCTCGAGAAATCCTTTCTATTCCATTCCCTAATCGCTCACTGAAAAAATTAGTATAGAAAAGAATTGATTTATCTTACTTTATCAGTCATTCCTAGACATGAATGTTGATGGTAGTAATATGTGAAATAGGTCATCCGTGAATTTTTCAAGTAACATCTACCGATTGCAACGCACTCGATCTTCCAGGACTTCCCAAACATAACTCCTTCAATCTTCCCACTTAAACTTTCCTTCCAGCTATATACACCTGTCACGAATCGGGGGATCTTTTTACGACCTTACACATTCCTTCCAGCTATATACACCTGTCACGAATCGGAGGATATTTTTGGACCTTCTCCAATGCCTCCATTACCCCCTTTTGATAGAGGCCACATACAGAACAACAACACTCTAACTGTTGATGCACCAGTGCTTTGTATACAGTCTATTTCACTTCTGGTGTACACTGTTTTAATTTACGACCTGGAAATAGGAGCATGTTATTTGCTTTCCCAATTACCTTCTAAATATATTCATTCTCTAACAAATTATTACGAATTGTTACCCCGAGGTATTTAGCGGAATATACTATTCTAAGGAAAGCGCCATTAATTGCATATATAGAGCTAAATGGTGACACATTTTTACTTATATGCATTACTTGTCGTTTTAGCGTTTAACTCCAGCTGCCAGTCTTTGCACCACGCAATTTTTTTCATCATATCGGCTTGTAACAAAGCGCAATCGTCCTGGATTTTTATTTCACGATGAATAATAGCATCAACCGCAAATAGTTGTTTTCCCCCTTTTTATATCGCACAAATCATTATTGTATTTTAGAAACAACAAACGCTCTATCACACTCCCCAGGGGGAATCCAGGACTTTACTTCGATAGGTGACGAAAGCTCACCGTCGAGAACTACTCACTGTGTTCTACCTTTCAGAAAGTCTGCAACCCAGTCGCATATTTGACCAGATATGCCATAACTACGATGTTTAGTATTTGATCTAGTATGAGGCACGGTGTTGAAAGCTTTTTTTTAAAATCTAATAGAACTAAGTCAAACTGGGTTTGCTTACCTCTTATACGGCACAAGTTCGTGGATTAAAAGTGCAAGTTGTGTCTCACAGTATCAGCCTTTTCGGAATACTTGTAGATTTGCGTTGAAAAGCTCCCGTTCATCCAAAAACTGTATGACACTTGAATAGATGATATGTTCTAACATTATAATTTAGCTAGATAGATCTATAATTTTGAGAATAATTAACATATCCACTTTTAAATACTGGACATACGATGGCGGTCTTCCCCTTAGCTGTTTTTTTTTTTTTTTTTTTTTTTTTTTTTTTTTTTTTTTTTTTGAAGGAATTCGGCCATGACCTTTAGAAGGAAGCATCCCGGCATTCGCCTGGAGTGATTTGGGGAAACCATAGATAATCCATATCTGGATGACCGATCGGGGATTCGAATCGCCGTCCTCCCGAATGAATGGCCAGAGCGTTAACTGCTCACCCACCACGCTCGGTCCGTCAGCTGGTGTATTTCCTTGATCCAAAGAGGTGGTATATAATTTCATTAAATACGGTGCAATTTCCTTTCCGTAACTAGAGTAGAATCTCGTAGGAATACCATCTGGTCCGGAAGCCTTGTTGGTTTTTACATTCCTAAACAGTTTTGTTATTCCCTGGACGTCAAGAACGAGATCTTCCATAAGTTTGTCGTTCCGATTATTAAATATCTTGATCTCCTGTACGTTTTCCTTTGTGAAAGCTATTGAAGATATTATTTAAAATTTCTACTTTCATTATGCTAGATTCCGATTATTTCCCGTTTTCCATAATCAGTGACGGTATAGCCTTGCGAGAGCCTCTTATAACATTGATATGAGACCAGAAATTTTATGGACCAGTAATCAGATCTTCAGATAAGTTCCTGACTTGGAATTCTTTAAAAGCTTCACGCATTGCCTTAAGCACTTCCGCTCGCAACTGGACAAATTTAAGGCAATAAGATGAATCCTCCGATTTCTTTACCGTGGAATGTAATCACCATTGCTTCCGGCTCTCACTTCCCGAATAAACCACGGAACGTTTTTCCTAAACTTCAGTCTCTAGCTGTTTAGGTTATCACAAATTAAGAGCAAGATTGCGTAACTTGCTTATTCAGCCTGAATCGAAAGATCGCCCCTATATTTATTTTGCTGAGACAGGTAAAATAATTGCCGTTTCATTAAGCGTGATCCGATGTGTGCTACAGTTTTCAAAAATCCTTGGTAGGAGTACACAGGCAAAGCTCCAAAGGTGTTTACAATAATCGTTCCTTTTGCTTTTCAGCAGCATTGTGACTGTTTCTAATATGTGAGAGTATAACATGCCAAAGCGACATTCAGAACTGGTTGCTAAGTCCATCTTGAGTGTCAGCTGAAACTCATTACTAGGGTTCCAAAAATGGAAAATAATGCTGAGAATCGAGCTAGAATATGTTTGTTTTATACCTGGAAGTACTAAAGTTCTTTCCAGTATAGTTAAAAATAAACCCTAGTGGTGAACCCAAGTCATTCACGACAGATTAAAAAATCAAAAAGTTTTGGAAATTCTATTAGCTTCCTGATTTCGGGGCCAAATAAACGCACAGTGTTAGAGTTTTCGATATTGGACTTTCAAGTAATATATGCATTTATGTAACAGGTAATGCATCATCTTCTATTTTTAAGTAAGCCATCTATGGAGTAATTCAATAGGAAACAATAAAAATGTAGCGTAAAGATATTAGTTTAGGGAAGTAACTGTTTTACATAAGATGATGGGAATATTTACCTTCCTTTTGCAAAAAAAAAAATGAAGTATTTAGATTCAAAGCAGAATATAGCAATGCAGTTTTATCAAAATAAGTTAGCTTGAATCCTAGGATTCTCAAAATAAAAAGTAGATAGTTACACATGTGTAAATATTCTGTATAAGAAGTCAATCAATATAAAATCTCCTCATACTTTAAAGCCACGTAACTCACTATTGGCTAAGAAAATTCATATTCTGGAAGCTCCATGTCACAGACTAGGCAGTAGATGTCAGTAGATTTGTTGTTAAAGTCGAGTCCACCAGTTGACCCACATTATGTAACAACTCCGGCGTAAGAGCCAAGATAAAAAATTAATACTAACAGGCATTCATCTTTTCGTTTTCGTGCCACACACGGTAAAATTACTTGTTAGTTTGTCTTATAAATTTCTAATTTAACTTTATTGTTCCATTATAACATAAAATCAGGAAATACAGAGAAACATACGGGTAATCACAGGAAGGAAATTACAAAAATGGAATGATATCTTCTGTTTAATCTCGAAGCAGCATTGAATTTTGTACAATAATTTTAATCTCACTCGATGCTGAACCATGTACCTATTAGACTAGTATGTAAAGCAGTTTTAAGGTGTATTAAAATAGTTATTTAGAGTAGACTGTTCATAGGGTATTGCATTACTAAAGTAAATCTATTCGAAGTTGATGTTTTGTTGTTACGAGAAAGTAAATCGACAGTATGTTCATCATAGGTTTTTATAGTGAAAACTTTATTGGTCTTGTTTAGACCAAATGTACAATTCTATATTTAAAGGGTAAAAGAAAACTGGGCATATTCCTAAAAATTGGATAGAGATTCTATTGCGTAATTTATTTTAATAATGCTATGTTTTGTTAATATAGCAAACAGTGTTATATGTTATATCTTTTAGTTGCTGAGATACCCTGAAATCATTTATTTTTTGGGTTTATGTATGAAGGAATAACAGAACTAATATCGAATTGCTTATTTCGATAAAATAATGTAAAGCAACTGGGCAGGAACGGAAAGTCAGTAATGAGAAGTAATAAGTCGAGGTAGTTTCATGTGGTTAACAGGAGGGCAGTTATCATTAATTTTAAAAACACCTTCCTAGTTTCCAGATCGGTTTAGGTGGGGACTGTTCTAATACGAAAAAATCTAAACCTGGAACAAAAATGTAAACCGGAAAAGGCTGTACTACATTTAAGATATTTCTAAAAATATTACTTGGAGTTCCATTAATAGACTGCAGAGAGGGAATCAATAATTTTCAAAATTTCTCTATCTGTGAGTCCATCAGCAAGCAGGTATGAGCGCAATTCACTTAAAATCAACAGGTCGGAATTTTACATGGTTTCGATTAATCTACAGCCCACTGTCCCGTGGTTTACTTAGTGTATATATTACTTTGATGTAAGGGAGAAAACCTGAGAAATTTAAAATAAAGATGTCCACAGATTGGTGTCTAGGGTTCTTTGAAAGTAATTGAAGTTTCGTTTAATGTACACCCTGTGATCCCGCGGGTATGCTAGAGTAAGTTGTATTTTGATTTAATGTCTAAAATCTGAGAAATTTAACAAATAATAGTAACGCAAAAAATATCTGATAAGGTTTCAAATAACGCATAGCCCACATTCCCGTGGTTAAAAAGGAGTAAGTTCTATTTTGATGTGACGAGTAAATCCTAGTAAATTAAGGTAAAGTGATTCACCTAAAAACTACTGCTTATACTGGTTCCTGTTAATGTTAGACGGTTGTATGTTTAATTCAGCTGTACAATCGTAAATTTAAAACATTTTTTGTTAGAACGCCACTCACGCAAAAAACTAATGGTTGGAGTTTAATGGAGTTTCGATCAATGTACATCCCGCAGTACTGCGGGTATAGTAGGGTATGATTGATGCTGATGTGATATGGAATAACTGAGAAATTACAAGGACTGTCTTTTGAGCGTGATACACGTGGAAACTGTCAGTTGGAATAGGATGGTATCTCCACGTACCGATGGTTGCTGGTTCGAGTCCAGCCGAGGGCACGGGTATTTAGTGTACGTGTTGTGTGTGAGCGTGTGTGTGTGTGTGTGTGTGTGTGTGTGTGTGTGTATGTCGATCCTGTGGTTTCTAAAGTTACTTGCAAAATAATATACAATGGAGAAACTGAAAACACTGGATGATCTGAAATCAATCTTGAGCTGGCAGTATGACCTAGGAAAAGCCAAATGCCATAAAAAAAATCATTTAAACAATTTAGTTCGTGAAATGTTAACAGCAACATTAAATTTCTTTGGTAACAATGTTTCATAAACCAAGATATCGTGTTCACAAAAATTATCATTGATATCAAATAGCTGTGGTGAAATGAAAATTATCTCTCTTACCCGGTGCCACAATAATGAAGGATGTTCTGTAGAATAGTTATCTTATGAAAGTGTATCTGTACGTGTTACTGTTTTGTGTGGATGATTATGATTTGTGTAGCGTGTTGTTTGCGTTGTGAATGAATGAAAGATGCAAGAACAGTGCTGGTTTAGCCGTGCTGACACGTTTATGCCTACTCTTCCGGTGTGCCGCCATGCATTAACTCCACAACCGTTCACAAAAAGAGAGAAAAGGAAAGTCCAAATTTCAGAGATCTTATATAACCTTTTTCAGAGTTTATACAACACATGACACGTGTCAGTTAATAAAGTACATGACCTATTTTGGAAAAGTAGTCAGTATTGTACCTATGCGTCTACTGCAACCCAAAATTTATTATTTCTGGCAAAAAGAAACGGAAAATGAATATTTTCGCATTTTTATGTAGAAGCTTGAATACTGGTGCCGAAACGCTCGTAGATGATGTTTCGTCTCATGTGAAATCAATATTTGGTACATATAGTTGTAAACGAGGCAGCAGTTTAAATTTTTAAGTACGTATACTGTCAGAGAAGTTTAAACGTTCCGGAATTTTAATAAGCAGTTATCACTGATGCGGAAAACTTTCCAAGCATAGTCATATCAATTTTGGACAAATTAGAACTGTTTGCTCCATTGAAATTTACTTGATTTATGGATTGGCAACTAGAACTAAGTTACTTATTGAACTAACATCTTAAATAGTGTTTTAGACAGACGATAAATACACGGTAGGGAAATTGACGGTTGCCAAAGACTGACGTCACGCGCTCTGAATGGTGTTTCACGTCTCATGACTAACGGCTGTGTTTTACATTTTTCTTATCGAAAAATTATATATTTTCAACTCTTATTTCACCAACAAAGTTGGTTTTTCATATCCTTATAATTTACTCTATTATTGAAAATTAAACTTTCATACTTTTCTTTCTAAAGTACGCTACTGCTTCCGTAACTTGAAATATTTTCGATCAGGCTAATTTACAGTTTGATATTACTTCTTAGGTGAAAGTACTTCCTCCGTTCAGTGGAAGAACATCAATGAATAAACACTTGTTTTTAGAACAAACGTATGATTCGTTGTTTTAATCTCATGCTTTTCTAAGTACAACGCCAGTTGTAAACACCTGTAAGACGGTATCAACAGTTGACTGGAAATTATTTTCTATTATTTTAACATTTATGTCTTGAATCATGTGTTATTATTATGTAGTTTGGTATACCGTCACTCTAGCATTCTTCTTAATTTTATATGATAGTCATAAACGCTGTCTTTATGGAAGCAAACACACATTATACTGTAATCATTCCTTAACTTTAACCAGCCTTATAGTAACTTCTTAAACGCTGTAATAGTTTTTATACTTGAATTCAGATTAGATGAATCAGGAATCTAAGATCTTTCATGAAGACCTTCCCCGTCCAACAGTGTGAAACACTAACTATTTTGATATGAAACGAGAGTTCTCTCTAACGGAAGGGAACATATTTGTATCCATCATACAAAGTGAGGAAGGGAGGAATTTATAGAAAGCTCTAAATTTTAAGATGGATTTTGAGACTTAGGATGTTACTCCTCAAAAGTTCTGAAATTTTCTTAGGAACAGGGCCGCATTAAGCATAGGCTACATAGGCTGTAGCCTAGGGGCCCACACCACATGCAAAAATAAAAAAATAAAAACATAAAAAATATATTCGTCGCTGTCTTCCTGTTGAAATACCTGTGCTAATAATCAATATTTTGTTTATAATCTTTCTTTATTGCTTGCTTTGGTGATCTGAATCCTCTTTCATGGTTTGTTTTACTTTCATATGTAAGCCTACTGTTTCATATTGTTATTAAAACTTTTGAGTTTGTAATTCCGAAGGCTTATGCTGAGGGTGTTTGGTTGTAGCAACACAACTGCGATAGGCAGCATTTTATCTATCGATCATCAGGCAAGAAAATGAATGTGGGAGCATCACTTGCTAAACTTGTTCACTTCAGGCTCGGAAAAAATGCAGAAAGCACGTTTCGAACTTTCGATTCTTCAGTAAGTTATCCTCGAATATTTTTACTATAATTACATTATTCAGTATTTTGCATTGAAAGGTTTATTAATTTAACTATATATATATATATATAATAAACGAGCCCGCACCACACTTATAGCCTAGGGGCCTACAGATCCTAAATGCGGCCCTGCTTAGGAACTTTCAAAAACTGTACGTATTCTAATAAGTGTCTCTAGGATTCATTTCGCGCAAGTCAAATTAATTTTTAATAATAATTTCTTTCAACATAATTATTGGCATATTTGTTATTACTGGTATATAATATATGGAAATTTATCGTTGTACGTGGCGTCGATTTAGTTGGTTTTAGTGAACTAATATGGAAGGAAATATTTACTCTGTTTATTTCACTCTGCTTATAAAGAAATCAAGGTCATAAATTACTGATTTTAAAAAAAAAAAAAATCCTGCTAAGAAAACAAAATAAAATTGGCTGCTTATATCCATGATAAATTTCTAACGAAATAATCAAAACATTTTCAAAGAAACGAATTTTCTAGGTACGTTTGTAGGTAGTGAGAATGTAAACAGGCAGGACAAAAGTTGCCTTGCTTCACGCAGCTGGTCCCTACCCATAAACTCGGATTACACCATGATGCATAGCCTCCCGGCACAATGCCTGTGTCATTTCGAAAGAGTCCGCCTTTTTATTTATGATGTGGTGTTTTTTAATGTAGCCTTTCCATGCAGCTGTTTGCATGTTCTTCCTCTATTTTATGAAAGCGTACCTTCACTAGTACAGTTTTAAATCTTTCGGTACTCTGCATACCTTTCGGACACACAAAGAGACTTACAGAAATATGCCCATGTGTGTATGAATAAAGTGCGGCCCTTTGTCAGGTTACGCTTGTAGAAATCGTTAAGTGCGACTTTGATCACAGCACTCGTATGTGCCTCCGTTTTCCAAGTAGACTTCTAAAGAACATAACAGAATCAGCGTTCTCTTCCTCAGGATGTAGCAGTACAACTAAGCAACTAAGCAGTGGTCTATGAATTCGGTGTTTCACGTTTTGATGGTAACATACTTTGTTTCCATATGATTCTAAAATTATTCAGTGATTACAAACTAAATCTGTTTGCATATTTACGTTTATACTAAACGATATGTACAACTGCCTAGACTAAACTAAGAAATGTGTGGTATAATTAAAATTCCATTCACGGTTTAATACAGATGTTCCGAAGAGTTCATTCAACGATTCGTTGAATTTTTAAGTTTCACAGCATTTCCAATTATCAGTTGCGGAACCAGTATATATACATATAAAAAAAGAAGAGGTAGAAGAAAAAGAAAGCTAAAAACTTGTTTGACGAATAAATCCTCACTCACCACTAATGTTTTTGTGGTTTAAATTCTTTTAGTGCATAAATATTTCAATTTTAGTATAATGAATCAATAAAAATTAAAAAGCCAAGCTGCAGTAGAAAAAAAATCTTCTTAAAACACGTTATAAAAGGATAGGTACTCTTCTCTATTACATGTAGATGCTTCTGTTATGAAAGATCGTTCTGGAAAGTTAAAAAATAAATGTTAATGGTGAGCAACGCAATAAAAAATTAGATAAACTATACATAGAATAGTTAATAGTAGGATATTAAAACCAGCATAAATGTCACTAAAAATTTTGTTCCTCAAGGTCTCGTGTGCTGTTCTTGTTAGGATTGTAAATGTATCGCAAATCGTGTCAAACAAAATTCCATCCGGTAGTATTTCTCTATTAGTTACATAAACAGTATTTTTTTTTTTTTTTTAAAGTTATCAGTCACTAAAACGTAACACAATACAGAGAGCAACGCTTAACTATATTACGAGTCACTGGTTAATATTCCGTGGTAACGTACACATAAAAATCTAACCGAATAAAGTTTCAAGAATACCACATGACTGAGCGGAGTGTCTTTTAGCATAAAATTGGAACAGTAGCAATTCCGCGTTAGTGATAGCGGTGAGTCTTTACGTAACACTGTAAATGAACGATGTATACATTTCTTCTTCTTTTATGGTTCTCGTCTCAGTATTTCCAGTTTTTACTATGAGTAGAATAAAAAAAAATTGTCTACGCTGATAAAATTTAAAAATATTTTCAAGTCAACACTCAAAACAGTTAACCATTCAGTTGCAACATGAGGTGCCTCAAACGTATCTTCCCAGTCTCCTCTGAAATGTGTATTCAATGGTTCTCTGAAGATGCTGTTAAGCTCTGCCAGGACACTGCAATTACATAGTGAGAATAGCATGATTCTCATTACCATCTGACTGTATTTCTCAGGCTATTAACCGGCACTAAAAACTTCCTAAGCCTCAGCTGAGTAGCCTCTGACGATGATTGCTGGCATGAAATATGAAAGACATTTCTGGTTTGTAGAGAATGTCGGTAGTATTTGCAGTGCGTCCGGAAGCTGGAACCGACCATGGTGGGTGAACGGTAACACTATGGTCTCGCATTTGGGAGGACGCGGATTCGAATCCTCGTCCGGCCATCCTGGTTTGGGTTTTCTATTGTTTTCTTCAAATCACTCAAGGCAAATGCCGCGATGGTTCCTTCAAAAAGGTCATGACAGAATTTCTTCCTGTTCCTTGCAACCAGTCCTTTCTCGCCTCTAATGACCTCGAAGTTGACGAAACGTAAAGCCAGAAAAAAAAGGTCAGGAAGCTGGAAATTTGATCTGGGAGTGTGTAACATTCTGTTTATTAATTATTTGGTGTTTCAATACTTTTTTATTTATTTTGCTATGTGCAACATAGTTAAGCACCTATTATCTAATATGGGCCCTTATTTCCATTATTTAACTTGCTTATATTCTTATATCATATTTATTTTATGTTTTAACTTTACGAAGAACCACTGCAAGATAATTTTATTTGAATACCAATGTCAGAAATATTTTGACTGCTACTATTTTTTCTGCTATTAACACAATAGGTACTACTGCTACTACTTACAGTCTTTGGTGAGCACCCATAGATTGCCAATTACCTCAGAGATGTCCAAAAAATTTCACACAACGTACTTTTTGATACTGATACTAATTATTTACACAGATCAATTTACAGCAACCTCTGTTTAGTTTTCAGTTCAAAATCAATACTGACTGAGGTTCATTTCGTTGAGTTCCCAGTGGTTTTGTAGTTTCTTGCATAAGATCTTCTTTAGAATGTTGCCAGTCTCATTGAGTAAGCAAACCGGCTTGTAAAATTTGTAGACAAAAGGATCCTTATCATATCCTTTGTCTGTATTTACAACCTCACTGGATTTCCATTTTTCTGGAACGTTTCTTAGATATAGACATTCGTTGAGAAATCTGCATTAGACGGGGGCTAGTATTTAGTTCCTGGAGGGTCTCGCCTTGATTTCCATTCGGACCTGGAGTCGTTCCTGTTTTCGTTTTACGTATAGTGATTATTACAGCGGACTTGTGGCTCAGTGGTTGTGGCGTTTGACTGGAGATCGAAAGGTCCCAGTCTCGAATTCTGGTCTCGGCTGGAAATTTCAAAAAGCACTTAACCCTACAATCATCTCTGGCACATCTTGCTGTGTAATGTGAAGTGCGCCACAACGCTTACGTGAATCGGATTCCACGGGAAAACTGTTTCCTCTATAGGGCTTACAATCCCAGGTGTAACACTGATTCATATACATCCAAAACAAATTCAATTCAAACGAAGGTTTAACGTGGTCCTAGCTGGCACAAAGTAGTGTATATGCATACATCGTGGTTTTTATTTCTTCGGGTGAAATATCACTTTGTTCTTCTTCACTCCAACAGGCTGCCACATGTTCCTTCCTGGTATAATTTGTTCTTCTATTTCTTCTTCCAGCTTGTCATTCGATACCAGAATTTCAAGAACTTTTCCGCTGAGTCTCTCCATTTCATAGTTATGTTCTCCATCCGTTCTCTTGATTGTTGTTAGCGTGGTTGGAGGTCTGTTTCTCCTGCATTATTTTTATAAGAAATGCCTCATGGATTGCTCATAATGTTTTTCCTAAAAAGGATACCCAACATTTGGGTGTTGTATCCGTTATATGTAGTTTTCGAAAAAGAATTTTAGTTCGTCCGACTTTAGATATTTCTTTTCCTATTGAAGATGGGTATGGATGTGGTATGTCTGGCACCTGGGAGCGGTTGCGTTTACCCGTGCTCATTCCTTCCGTACAGGTAAAAATAATGCATTTTGAAATCATTTTAAGACAAATTTTCTATTTTTTCATAATTTTCTATGTCTTTTTAGGAGTAGGTATAAATTTATAATTGCAAGACAGTTTTATCGTTGCTAAGATCTCGCCAGATGCTATTGAAAATAAAATAATTTTCAAACCATTTTGGTATAGCTTAAATTTTAATATGATTTAGTTGTGTAATATACCGTCTATTGACTATTCAACATCGTATGATTTAAGTTCGGTGAAGTGTTACTCTCTTCTCAGATACGCACTAAATACATGCTGCTCTTTCTAGAAACTTCGAAACGTTAATAAATATCAAACAGTCATAGACAATGACACTCATTGTCTGTGAGCTCGAGGGGCCACATATTAATTTTCATTCCTCAGTCCAAAACAGTTTAAATATATTGCGCGGTTATCGCGAAATATGTGCAAGAATAATTGTAAAGAGATATGCTTTAATGAACAATGGCTGATATATATATATATATATATATTTTTTTTTGACGGACGTATTTCCAATCGACGTTCGAAACCTATTAGCGGCGGTGCCTCTGGTGTCAATCATAACAGAAAATTATTCCCTTTTACGTACTATCAGACCCCAATTGTTTCCAAAAGCGTCGTGAAGAATTAGTGAAAGGAACTATAACCAATTTTTAAACATTTAGTCCCAGTAGTACGCCGGAGCAGACCCGAATCATTTCGCTTCGTCGAATGTTTTCTTGGGCGGGACACCCGTGGCGAATATTATCATCTGCCTGTTAAATTGATTCACGCCTTACTGAAAATATTTAGAGCGAGAGGAGAACACCATGCTGTGGAGAGAAGTGGTAGAGTGGTGGGCACCAGCCTACGTGGTGGTCTGTCAAGAACCGTGACACGCTCGCCGCGACACACTTGCTGTCGGTGCGAGGCGGGCAGCAGAGCTGTTAAGGCGAAGGGCAACGTTTCAACTGGGCTGTCGTCAACTCGTTATTTCACACCACATTGCGGTAATTGCTCAGCCTATACGTCTGTTACAAATCAAACCATCGAATTGCAATGTTGGCCAAGAGCTCCCGTACGATTGTTCGGCCGCCACGCAATGTGAGTTTTGTCGTTGTCAACCTACCGGGTATAGAGGACCTTGGGCTTAACGTGGAATACGAACCACGGAAACGTTCTGGCGTACTTTACATTATACAGCAAGATGTGCCTGACGTGAAGTTCGGGTAAATGGACTTTTAAAATCCCAGTGGAAACCGAGATTCGAACCGCGGACCTTTCTATCTTCAATCTAACGCCTTAACCATTAAACACCAGTTCCGCTCAATTGGCGTATAAGTTCTTGGTTTTTAAACTCAGAATAATACATTCAAACTTCCTTAATTATTTAACGATTGGTCCTTTAAACAAACTGCTTTCAATAAATAACTCTCCACTTTAAAATTTCTGTGTCGGTATATAAATTCATCAAATGTTTCTTAATACATGCTTTGTTCCTTTTTAATCCCCATTCATACTCATGTGGGATCATTCGGGCCTAAAAACATGCCCATACTCTATTTAAGTAATTAATCGTGTATGCTTATTAAATGATAAATTTTTCGTGATACCCTCTGGGAAACTTCAATATAAGTACTGAATTTATTGTACTAAATTCTGTGAATATAAATGAAACAAGGATAATACCGAGTTTTATTATTTTTGGGAGTACCTCAACTATATTGTTACAAATGTTGCAAATAAATGACATAATACTGAGCAAAAAATATTTTTTTTGTCTGGTACTTGGAATATTTCCTCTTATTCTTACGTAATTCTAGCTGACAAATTCGAAAATAACCTCTGTTTTTCTCTATCAGGTATAGTTTTTTTGTTGTACTCATCTCCATTTGACTCCATTAGACTGTAAAACATATTTCCAAGAGTGTACATGGGATGATATTCATTTATTTTAGGGAAATTAAAGTCTGTTTCTTTAACGGACTATATTTTATTCGTATAAGAGCTTAAGAGTATTAAGCGATAAAGTATGCGTCATCCATAAAAAAAAAACGCAAACATATTTTCAAAATGGAAAATGCAAATATTTAGTCGGAAAATTCAAGGAATAAATTTACGCTTCTTTGCACGTCATGGATGTTGAGCAATTGGATTATCTCATTTCAAACACCAGCAATATTCTCCCATCGTCGCAATGATGGAGTCGTTCCCAGTGTTGGTTGCTGACATCTCCGAAATTTTCATTAAAGCGATTAAGATGATTAAAAAGAAAATGCCTTTAAATATTCATATTGGCGCCAATATCAGGAAAAGTTGACACGATGTGACTAAAAAAGTCTTTGTAATTTTGCACTACTACTGCAAAGGCTCGACAAGCTAATGTTTTATTCGCGCGCATCGTTTTCGCGAAATTTGTGTCCTTTATGAGCTTACGGATGATTGGTACATCCAAATTCCGTGCTTTAAGAGTATCGACCGTCTTGTCTGGAAATACAATGCAGATATACCTCAAGCACTCCCCAAGTTTTTCTAATTTGTTTTATCAATACGAATTTGATGTGCAAAGGTGGGAGGGTGATTTTATTTCTTGCTCAACTAAGGGTTCTTCTAATATATTTGAAGTACTGCAAGGAATCATATTTGCACAAAGGGACCATTCTTTTTTAACATGGTGATTATCATGGTCTCTGCTATCCCATGTGCAAAGGAACCTGGATATATTGTATAACCCGTTTTCTGTCCTAAAAGAAAATTCATCACTTTTAATCCAACGCAAAATACGCATTTATGCTCATAATTAATTTAATTGCTTCATATTTTTTCACACTTATAAACATCGTGTACTTTGACTAATACCTAATATCTGAGAGAGAGATGTAACATAGCTCAAAAATTTGACCTGATATGTCAAAATGGAGGTCATATTTGCAATCACGGGACCAATTTCGTATAAAAATGATGTTTTTGTTCCTAAACACCAAACTCCTTGTTTCCCAGTGTCACAGATTCTCAGCGCATATATTAACACTTATAACAATCAATTCGACAGATGAACTTTCCTGGATCATGGTGGTAGGACGTCTCAACTGAATAGAACAGTAGCAGCAGAAACATCTGAAGAAAGGGTAGACTGAGACGAATAATAAAAACACAACATCAAAAGTGACACGAGATGTTACTTAGTAATTGTTCAAAATGTACATTTCGTGGGGGAAAATACTATTTTCTATCGATATGAAGTATTTTTTAAACTATTACTACGAGCGTTATGTTTATACTACTCATCTATCCATACACTAAAAAATTCTGTAGGATTAAGATCCGGGAGCAGGTTGTGGTGAAGGGGATTCACGAAAAAATTAATGGTAGGATTTTGAGGAGCTTTCATTTAACGTACAGCCTGTGATCTCGTGATTAAAATGGTATTATTTTCATTTTTCTGTAATATTGTAAAGGTGAGAAATTTTACTCATTAGTAGCAATTGTTCGTTCATTGCGATTCAGGCAGAAACTACTGGTCGGATTTGTATGGTTTTTCGAATAAAGTATAGCCAGTAGTCCCGTACTCTTTATTTTTATGTGATATTGAAAGTTGTGAAATTTAAGATAAAAAGTATCCTTAAATTATCTATCTACACTGAAGAGCACAAAGAAACTGTTATAGGCATGCATATGCAAACACAGAAATATGTAAACACTCTGAGTACGGCGCTGAGGTCGGCAGCGCCTATATAAGACAATAGGTGTCTGGCGCAGGCGTTAGATCGGTTACTGCTGCTACAATGGCAGATTATCACGATTTAAATGAGTTTGAAAATGGTGTTATAGTAGGCTCAAAAGAGATGGGACACAGCATCTCCGAGGTAGTGATGAGGTGGGGATTTTCCCGTACGACAATTTCACCAGGGGACCGAAATATCTGGAATCCAGTAAAACATCAAATCTCCGACGTCGTGCGGCCGGAAAAATATCCTGCAGAACGGGACCAACGACGACTGAAGAGAATCGTTCAACGTGACAGAAGTGCAACCCTTCCGCAAATTGCCGCCGATTTCAATGCTGGGCCAGCGTGCGAACCATTCAACGAAACATGATAGCTATGGACTTCGGAGCCGAAGAACCACTCATGCATATTTGCTGAGTGCACAACACAAAGCTTTACGCCTCGCCTGGGCCCGTCAATACCGACATTGGACTGTTGATGATTGGAAACATGTTGCCTGGTCTGACGAGTCTCGTTTCCAATTGTATAGAGCGGATGGAAGTGTACGGGTATGGAGACAACCTCGTGAATTCATGGATCCTGCATGTCAGCCGGGGACTGTTCAAGCTGGTGGAGGCTCTGTAATGGTGTTGGACGTGTGCTGTTGGAGTACTCTTCTGAGTTTAAACACATCCGCTAGCCACCAAACTCCCCAGACATGAACATTATTGAGCATATCTGGAATCCCTTGTAACTTTCCATTCAGATGAGATCTCAACCCCCCCGTACTCTAACGTATTTATGGACAATTCTCTGCTGCACTACTTCAGACATTAGTCGCGTTCACGCCACGTCGTGTTGTGGAAATTCTACGTGTTCGCGGTGGCCCTACACGATATTAGGCAGGTGTACAATTTTCTTTGGCTATTCAGTGTGTATAAAACGCAATTCTTGCTCATCATGCACCGATGTCTGTCACACTCTTACGTCACACTTCCCGCCTCCGCTGCCCAAACAACAGTGACCGGAGATGTTCGAGGTTATGCACGTTATTTAATAACAATTCTATTTTGCTGAGCATCCACGAGTATCTGAGCTGCCAGCACGCTAAAAGAAAAGTGTCTATATAGACACATTAATTATTAGTTGTTTTTTCTTAATTACAATTCGTTCGATGTAGGTTTTTCTTATACTCTGTGTACAGCGGTACTATTGTTAAAGAAATATCCACATTACATCTTTTTCGAGATTATAAGCATTATTTGATGAAAATTATACTTAGTTAGCGAAGAAACGAATTGCTATAATACTGCGGTCAACACCTGATTTTTGACAGACTTACCAGATATTTATATTCGATATAGATATTTTAAGTCACTGTTATAATATACTCGAAGAAATGATTTACCGAAACATTGAAATAAAATTATAGTCTGCGTGTAAATTAATATATGAATTATTAGTTGTTTGTCACTATATCAGACAAATGTACATATTTCTAGTGGGTAAAATTTAGAACGCAATACAGTGAGCGTATTCGCACACGGGTAACTGAAACTATGAATTTTGAACAGCAATATTAGCAGAAGTTATGGTTATGTCGAAATGCAGACAGGTCCAGAAGGAGAACTGACACATTTTTTTTACAGAATAATTCACAATGAATTTAGTTTCATAAATAATTTAAGCTGCTTTCATTAGCGCCGGGTTACTGAAGTTATTATTTTACGTATTTTTCGTTCTGAATGAGACCTGGACCAAGAATAAAACCAATATCGCATAAGGTTTTGGGATTCCTAATTTATTTTTAATTTCATTTGTTCCATTAATCTGACATAATTAATTGAGTAGAAGTTCCAGCTGTATAGCTGTGTAAACTATAACCGAAATATTTAAAAATTAAAAAATATTGTTATGAGAATTACATAACAACAATTCTGTTTACTTAGTCAATCGCAATGGATCGCAATCAATTGCCAAAGCATTCCTCTCAACCATCATTTTTGACGGGCTTAGAGGCTAGGTTTGGAAGCAATACATGCAGAAATTGTTGTTCGTATATTAATGGGTTTTCGATTAATGTGCAGTAATTTAAAATATTCTTTCATTTTAGTATTAAGTCGTAAATCTGATATACCTAAAATACTTTTCGTTGATAGGAAATCAAGCACCAAATATTTGTCTGAATCAGACGGGGGTTTCGATTAATGTACAGCCCATGGTTCCGTGTCAAATAAGGGGATAGTAATTTTTCGTTTATCGCAATTAATACAAAACTATTGGTCTGATTTTGATGTGGTTTCGATTAATTTTCAGCAGTTGGTAGGTTTGTTTCATTCATACGTAACGTCACGAGGTTAATTATTTTAAGTATTATTTCACATAAATTACTGTTTTGATTCTGAAGGGGTTTCCATTAATGTATAGTCCCTGATCCCGTTTTGTTGTGAAATCATATAATGAAAAATTTAAGATGATTTTCGCTGAACGAGATTCACCAAAAAGCTGTTGACTGGATTTTGATGAGGTTTCCATTAATGTATAGCCCATGTTCCCATGGGTCAGATAAAGTATATTGGCTTACACCAACAAAAATACACACAAAACAGCAAACATTAAGTAGTATGTTAAATGATTAGCCAATCACGTAGAAAATTTTAAACAAGATACAGAGAACATATAAGAGCATTAAAATAAGTCATTAATTCAATATTTGCTGCACACCTAACCAGCAAATGTGCCCAGAAAATATGCAAATACTCATAATAAACAATATTAAGCCACAAAAACTAACAATTCAAGAGAACTACCACATTCCGGTAGCACTGGCCCAAGGAAAGGATGTAATATATTATCATAGAATCCTGAAAGATTGAACACCATACACAATATTCAATAGAAATTAAGAAATACACCCACCAACCAGGAAAATAAAAACTAGCGTCATACATTCATAATATAACCATGCATTGTGATTCAAGAGAAATGGTAAATACTGAAGGAGGTGGTAGTACGAACAATATTGGGTAAAAAGATCATATAAACATGTGCCCAATTTACATTCGTTTTGCATAAAATATACTTCAGAAAATGATCAAGAGCACACAATTTTTTTTTTATTTTTATTTATGGCTTTACGCCTCATCGACGGCTAAGGTTATTAGAGGCGGGATGGGACTGGGGGAAAGGAGCGGGAAGGAATTCGGCTATGGGCTTTTTGAAGGAAGCATCCCGGCATTCGCCTGGAGTGATTTGGGGAAACCACGGAAAACCCAAATCTGGATGCCCGAATGAGAGGCCAAAACCTTAACCGTTCACCCACCACGCTCGGTAGCACACAAATAACTTATTGAAGTACTTTATTCATGCAAAAACAAACGCAACAGTTTATATTAAATGTTCTAAAATCCTACAAAAGTACACCAAGACGTAGTCAGAAGAGCTACACGTGCTGTTGCGAAGAGAGCTGCAAAGTGTATTGAAGTGGATAGTGCGATTTTCGAACATTTAATTTAAACTTTTATAAAATATGCGTGTGTTATTGCTTGAATAAAGTATTTCATTAAGTTATTTGTGTGCTCTTGATCATTTTCTGAGGTTTCTTTTATGCACAACATTCCAGCGCCTGTATCTCCAAAACGAATGGAAACGGGCCACATGTTTACATGAACGTTATACTCAATATTGTTCATACTACCAACTCCTTCCTCCTGAATCACCCTGTATGCCGGCAGATAGATAACCAAACACTATAGTGCATCGTCAAGTGAAAGTGAAAATAAACACACAGATAAATGACGTATGGCGCTAAATTGGAGCTGAAAACTGATGAACTCAAGATAATGTATAGAATCAAAATAATAATAAAATAAATAAATCAATATAAAATATAAGTTTAAAATATATATACTATAATTTCGCTTCGTAAAATTTAGCATTAAATAAAGTCATTACATGCATATACCTTAAAAATAAAGTTTAAGGAAATGCAGAGCTAGAAAAATCGCGGAGATAAGAATGAAGCTGGGAATGAGTAATCTTCTTATATGATATCATTGCAGCATTTTCCATATGTTAGACAAATGTTATTTTATCCTATGTAGGTATAGTTGCTGCTCGGGATTAAAACCAGCCAAAAAAAAGTTAACATATCTAGACCCACTTGTGTGACGCTGCGGGCACTGTATTAATAATAGAGTAGTAGTAGCCTGCAACTTTGTTCGCTCATGCCATTAATGTACAGTCCTCTTAAAACCAACGATATCAAGAACTACGTGATTTGCGACCCCTGTTGCATACAGGATCTCCAAAAGAAACTGTAACATCATTCTTCCGAATAATACAACTCCGCTCATACACTGAAATCGCCATAAACATTTCCACAGCTATTAGTAACGGAGATTTAAATGGATAATAATATTTGAACACTTTTGTACTAATTTCTCAGTTTTTGACATCACGTGCCTTAACACCTGTATATTTTGGAGAATTTCTTCAATTGCCAGATAATTAATTTCTGTGAATAATTAATGTGATGTCAATGCTATTGAATTTGCTATGTGCTATATTTAAAAAAAAAACACAAATAAATAAATAATTACTATACGTAAGTTACCCACGCCACTTCACTGAGCAAATTAAATATCTGATACTTACAAAAAATAAGAAAAACCCGTCTAAATTAGTTGTGCAAGATTAAAAAAAGTGTGACGCTCCGAACAGATTTTAATTTCCTGTTCCATCGCGAGGTGACGATGCGTTATAAAGCTTACTTTACATTCTAAGTCAAATCTTAAGTGGTCGAATTGCGAAAACCCTTTATATATCAGTTCCATATTATTTTCGTGATGGTAGAACAAACAGACTCAACCGCTTTACAGAATTATAATAGTATTTATTAGTGTTGGCAAGATATAAAATATAGAAAGACGCACAGAATATTAATAACAATAATAATAATACAGTAACTCGAACCACGGTTCGTGACCGAAGGTCATTGCCAGAAGAGGAACAGATTCAGCTACAATCCAGAAACTATAATTTTCTTTTTTAGCAATCATTTTGTTTCAGACAAAATTTTCAATTTTCAATTGAGCTTTACTAAAAATATTAAGAATTGGAAAATGTCCACATGTTTGTGTTATCTCCAAGTACAATCAAAAAGAGCATTGGCGTACAGTATGAATTTAAAAATGCCTTGTTGAAAGTTTTCAGTGTGATCTGTAGTTTTCAGTGCCTACTTTTTTTGTGACAAAAATACGACTTACTTAAAAATAAACACTTTGTTTCCTGTTTTGGTTCGCAGATCTATCTATATTTAGTTTTAAATTTTGGTTAGTAAGCCTTCATGTGCCATGTTATTTATGTAATTTACGTTTTCCATAAGTCGTGATTGAATTATGACTCAATGATGCTAATTGTTTGTTAAATAATTTATAATTTATGTCTGATTGCCCTTATTTGTGATAACTCTGTGCGTTTTACAAAGTTAATTCTAGGCTCTCTTGTCATCGAATGTGTCTTATTGCAACGTGTTTTGTTGCATTATAAACTCTGGTTTACTACCATGATGCCTATGATTGGTTTTTGTTTACATTACATACGACATATGGATTAATGCTACGCATCATTCAACAACACACTAAAAATATTCCACAAGTCACTCATTAAATTAACAGGTGAAGATTCAAAACTACAGTAAAATTAATGCTATTGATGCTTACAATAAAATCAAATTACAGAACCCGAGTGTTTATACTTCGTATAATAAAGTTATGTGTGTAAAATCTTTAAAAATTACAAAAACATTCCAAAAATAAAGTAAAAACGTATTTAGAAGTAATGCCATATGACCTGATAGATCGTGTTACACCGACTCACAGTGTGATGACTACATTTTTAGGCATCTGATAGCGTTCATTATATTTATCTGTTTTGACGTAATTCAGTTGTTGTGTGAACGAAGAACAGAGCCATATCCTTTAAGAGCTGCACCGACGCACTCCGCAACGTACAACACGAGCTGAATACATAAGTTGCAATGATCGATTGTCCACTGCGATGTATCTCAAGCAGGAATAGGATTTATGGCGCTGTCACTGAGCCCATTATTAAGGCGCTGCTGAGGGAAGTGAGACTGTGACAAGTACAGCGTATCTATTAATAATACTCAGTGATAAATATTCACGGAAACGAATCGTGAAACCTTACCCACAAAAGAGAGGAAACAAATGAATATCGTTCATTGGGTATATTATTTTCGAGTTACTGAATCATGTGCTCAGATAATAATCAAGATTGCCGACTTATTGTAAACAAGTCTTGAACAACAAGTACGGTGCATGATCATCTCTTATATGTAACTGTAACTTCACAGCAGTATCTCTAAGGTAACCTGTTTTTGCCTACTAATGCTGGAGGATAATCTTCTGTGTACTGCAGGTGTGTCGTGTGTTTCTACCTATGATCCTGATTGTACAGATTGTAACTAATTAATATTTGTATTAATCAGCTCATCTACGATTCTTTACACTTGGAATCAATGGAAGCCAGTCACTCACCAACAATCAACCAATAGTAATTAAGCTAATGGTGTGAAGCCGTAAGAGCCAATAAATTCTGAAAAAAAAGTTGATACCGAGTTAAAGCATCCACAGAGAAGCAACAGTAATGTTGAGCACACGGTTTGAAGACGTATAAGATAATATATGTAATGAGAATTTACAATGAATGTGGTAATACTACTACAACAAATGGTTAGATGCATTCATTAAGAGGCAACATCTCTTATTCCAGCTGGCCCATTTTCCGTATACTCGAGGAATAAGTACAACATAAGTTTTGAGGTGAATACCTGGATATATGTCTGTTTACAATGTATTTAATTGATTAATCAGCTGTTTATTGAGTTATGTTCTTTAGTATATTATTAACAACAGATTAGAAGCTTTTTTTTTTTTTTGCTGTCATCAGTCTTTTGACTACAATAAATGTAATCTACGGTGTAATCATTGGTGTGGTAGCTGGTGTGATTATCTTTAATGTTGGCTTGCCTGTCAGACAGTGAGAAGTAGGTTGTTGCTAAACGACAAACAAAAATTGCGATAGACAGTTGATTTTTGCGTTGTTGGTGAGAGTAGCTGAACAGTGAATTGAATGTGAAAGTGTTTTATTAAGAGAGTGTTGGTGGAGACATAGTAAAGATGAGTTCAAAACTGTGATGAATCCAAAGCTATTGAATACCATAGTGGTAACAAATGAGAACAATATGTCTGCACGCAACCTCAATGGATTTTAGAAAAATACTGTGTGCTCGTTAAGTGTAATAAATCGTTCCTGAAATCAGTTTTTTAATTTTAGTTCAATTGGTGTGAACCCGAGCAGAAATATCACTATTTGGTGTTATGAAAGTTCGCTTTCAGGTTTGAAGGAAAAATTTATTCAAGTTTCGCAGCCACCTTTAGTAGCTCTCCACCTCATAAAAGTCACAAACTGCTGAGCTTACCGTTCATTGGTCGAGTAGATAAACCATCACAAACTGATGATGTAGTGAACGTATGACGCATCCATGATAACATAAACATTTTCTTAATGGCAACAAAGACGTAAAGGTTTTATGTTACGTATACCCAATTTTTTTAGGACGTTTATTATAAACTATAATACCAGGTTGGGAGCTAAAATTGTGAGACTTCCTGCTAGTTACTAAATGAAACTTTATTTAAAATAGACATCAATGTCTGTAAATGCCACCATTTCAAAACAGTAGTTTTTAGAAAAGTCGAATCTTTGAAGCACCAAAAAGTTGGTCTAATTGTAATATAAAGTGACTCCGTAGAATCCAAGATTTATTAATTTGGTGATATAAGACGAGGAAATGGCCGTTTAAAACTCTAAGGTTTTGTAACTGGTTTCTAGACTGCAATGATTTTTCTTAACAGATGGATACCAGTAATGCAATAATTACACTGTTTCTGCTTATAGCATATCAGCATGTAACATAGGTACAAAACACTCGGTAGACTTCACACATCTTAGGAATTCATGTCTTCAGTAATTAGTTTGTTGTTACCAAAAAAATAATAACTGCTATCTACTTAATCAATCCAGATATATGTAGACCCTATATATAAACAGCTTAGGTGTAGAGTTAAGCTTGTAAGAAAAGCTAATAACAATCAAGAGAACTGAATCTCTGAAAGAGGGAATATTATCAAGTTGATAACATCCTATTTTTTCGTCATCTTCGGCGTATAAATAATTCCAACGAGTAATACTTGCATGAATAGCAAACCTACTTGCCACCAATTTATCGATCCGTTACCCGGCAAGCTAAATATCTAGAACGCACCAATGTATTGAAATTTAATAAACACAGGGGTACACTGCGAGGGTAAAGGAAAGGATGCGTGGCGGTGACCACATCAATTCGACACTGCCCTCGTGGTCACAGATTTACTGTATTGTCCTGGTTAGATCTGATTCAGCTCTTCAACCGATACAAGATATTGAGTAATTGGTTATTTTAATCCCTTAGCTTTTGTTTCTGTCATTAACATCAGTACAAAATTAATTAAAATGTGTCAGTAGTTATGATATCAATAGACGTGCTCTCTCCAGTTGGAAACTGACGTGTTTGCTGTGAATTTTTCGTCAAAGTTTTTCTGTTGGCGACTACGTTCTTCGTCTGGGTAATGGCCAAAGTCTAATGGCATCTAGAGTAGAAATGCTGGTCCAGATTATATGTCAACCATCGGTGACCAATAGATTAATTGTTTAGAAAAGCTAGTCTGCAGTGGCACTTGGCAATCACAGTGAATTCCTGTAAGACAGGTCTCTGCGTCTCCAACCGATGCCAGAGACCCAAGTGCTATCATTTCGCCATACGGAGAGCCATTACAACGGTTATTTTTCGCAGTGGAACGGTTGTTTCAGTTTTCACTGATTCGGTGATTACCACGCAACTTCGTCCCCGCCATTTGTAATGGGAAAAATCAATTTCCCTAAAAACTTTATCACTCAGGCGTTACATTACAAGTGATAAATATCAGCGAATTTTCAGATGAAGGAAAATCATGGGAGGGTATCCACCTGCGTATTTTCGCAAATGATGGTGACAATATGGTAACTTTAAATGTTGGTTTCGGTTTTCCATGTTTCTTCATTCCGTTGCAGTCCCATCGCTCGAAGTAAGTAAATTCATTGCCCGAATCTCTTCTATAATTAAGAGCCCCAAAGCATCCATTTTTTGCATTCCTGTGCCATACCAAAAGATTTCAAATATGTTTACATGAGTGGTGTTGGATTTTTTTAAGATTCCTAAAATTTCGTCTTCATTAACCAGATCATTCGGAGAACAGTACATAAATTTTACTGTAAAAGGTACGTTATTAGCACTTATCCCTGTTCCAATGGCTAGAACGTCGACGGTAGTAATAGTATTCCAATTTTAGAAGAATTCACAACACATTAGCAAAGCAACAAGGAATTTTTGGCTTTAACATAGCCATACTTTGTGTGAAATTACAGTGATGGCTCTAAGATAGCTGATGGAATTGGCTATGGTTATTTCCGTCTCGCCTCCCATATATCAAAGAAATTTTGCCTTCCACCAGAAAACTTAGTCACACTGCTGAAATTAAAATAAAGTTTTTTAATCTTTGTATCACGATATAATTGTATTTTGAATGTAAACCTCACTGTGTACCGACCCTGGCATTGGAGGTGATGGCGTGTTGGCCTCGAGTTATTATTGTCAACGGTTCTAGTCCTTAATTGATGATTGTATCCTTCCTGTGCCTTATGTAAACATGTGAAAACAAATGAGTAAATAATAATGTACGTTGCTTGACAGAATTGTTAAAATCTCCTAAGATCAATATTTGCACTTGTAGCTTCTATATATGTACGCTGTGAGGCTGGCTATACTGTATTATTGTAAATGTATACTACTGTATTGCATTGTAAAAGAGGAGGTGTGTGATTATTGAACTCGGAGCCAAAAAAAAATAAAAAAAATTCTTAATCGATCATGTCTTAGCTGCCATCCTCGTTGGCTCTACAATTTGTAAACTGTTTCTGGCCACATGGTGGAAAAATTTTCAACACTCGGGACTTAGTAAGCTGGCAATGAAGAATTCCTTGTCACTGGATCGTGAACAAACCTCCTGGATAAAATCCTGTAACTCTTTACGGAGTAAGGGCTTAGGACACTTTTGTTGTGACAAGTACTTACAGAAAAGCAGTCCTGAATGGGCCGATGTAATGTTGAACCAATCCATACTACAATCTTCAATTACGCAGAACAAAACAACACACTTCACT
The DNA here is from genome assembly GCA_031002005.1 of Vandiemenella viatica. Classification (NCBI taxonomy): domain Eukaryota; kingdom Metazoa; phylum Arthropoda; class Insecta; order Orthoptera; family Morabidae; genus Vandiemenella; species Vandiemenella viatica. Next base: position 264,681,623 of record CM061921.1, read on the forward strand.
TAATAATAGTCATCTATATATAGATAACAAAACTTAAATACGCAGAGGAAATGGTCGACCTACCTCTGCAACCAGATCATCGTTAGGATCAAACCAGCCATCCGATCTGGTACCACACATGACATGATGTTTGAGATTGGGAGCAAGTATCTCCTTCGAACGCCGAAATGAAACTGCGTATTGATGTATCATAGGCGTTGGCAAATCATTAATTGCTATCTCAACTTGATATGGGTAAGAATAAATTTTAAATATTCAAAGAATCAAAGCACATTTGTGTTTAAATCTCAGTGCATAGAATTTCTAAACTGTGAGCTACTGATTTCGACCATCACATATTTCTCTGGGTGAATGCGAATAGTAATTTTTTGTGAGAATGTCTGTATATATATAGCACTTTACCTTATCGCAGAGTTGGATATTTGCGATAAAAGATATTACAGTGAACATAAGTACAGTGTTGTGAGAGTGCTGTATTGACAATACCCACCGTAACAATCTATGGCAGGGGCAGTGCAAACTAACTTCTAGTGTAAGGTGTGACGCCTCTGCAAAAAATGTCAGAGAACTTTGAAAGAAAGGATAACTGCTTACAGCATTTGGTGACAGACTTGTCGTAAATATTGGTGTTGGGAATTATGGACACTTTCGTGCATACTAGTGACTGTAAAATTATTTAATAATACATTTCTTACAATATGAGTGGCCTCCGGGAAGCGAAAACCACGCAAAGACGCGCGGATGTTATTAGAAAATCGCAAGTAGAATTTCTTTTCACAATGAATAAATAGATTATTTACTTTATGGTTTCATGAGAATTAATGCTAGAAGTGATCGGGCCTGAGCAATAGCTCGATTGGAGGAGTTCCTACCAGTTCTGTGATACGCCAGGAAAACTTGGCCCCCTGCGACATTTGAGAGAGGTATAATAATTATGTCTTGGCGAATATTACATGACCATCGGCAGGAGATATTCCTATCACACTCAGGTGGAAGTTCGTCACCTGATATGCATTACGTCTGGAGTCTCAAGGCATAACGCCCCAGTGTATCACTACATGAACATTTTTTTTATCTCCTTAACCGCTCTCTAACAGCGAGGTCTTTAGAGACGGGAAAGGATGGGTGGCAAGGAATGGGAAGGAATTCGGCTATGGCCTTTTGAACGAAGCATCCCGACATTTGCCTGGAGTGATTTGGGAAACCATGGAAAACACAAATCTGGATGCCCAGACTGGGATTCGAATCGCCGTCCTCTCGAATGCGAGGCCAGAATAGATGAACGCTACGATTCCGTTGTCATCTGATTAGTAGCCAGGAGAGAAAATCTTCTTCGTGAGCTGTGCGGAGACTTTCAGGTGGGCTGAACGATTCCACTGTCTATCATGGGAGTACTACCGTCACAGCTGCAGGCAACTTAGGCGACGAGCAAGCGGCTGACTATAGCCGCCATCACCCGATGCGTGCGGGCTGATCAAAACGAGTTGGATAAATTATAAAAGATTTTGCTGTTTTCACAGCAATAACAATATTGTCAATTGCTTTACGAGATTTACGCTGTGTCCAATTACACCTCCTTTCTTCCGATATTTTGACCGAAGCCTATGGCCTTCAACAAGGGTCAAGCCACCAGCTTAGTCGAAAGCCGATTCGTTGTAAATATTTACTGTGGTGGGACTCTAGAGGAGATTTTGACTAACCTCATGGCATTCTTATTTCTGCAGAAATCTGTTTTAACTTGATAGTCTAGATCAGGAGCTCTTGCGTTTGTGGGCTAATAAATAAAACGTTACTTGTCACGAATAATATGGCACCACCACCATTGGTACGTCACGGAACGTGGATAGTTGAAGGTTGGTATGTATTAGATAACCAGCTGAGATTCTATTATAATATGAATTATATCAGGCATCTGACGGTTGTGAGGACAGATTTATTAGTCATTGAAAACCGTGAGAATTACAGCGGATAGTATGATTGCGAGGATCCTCCCGACAGAGTTTAATGGGATGCTAATTGCTTCTGACTGAATATTAACTAAAATATGAATGGATTATTGGATGGTAAGGTAAGCAACCGATGGTATGCCACCCCACGATACTGCAGGTTGGTGAACAATTTTTTTTTTTTTTTTTTTTTTTTTTTTGTAACTGCTTTACGTTTCTTTTTAACATCGAGGTCTTTAGAGACGGGAAAGGATGGGGGGCAAGGATGGGGGGCAAGGAATGGGAAGGAATTCGGCCATGGCCTTTTTGAAGGAAGCATCCCGGCATTTGTCTGGAGTGATTTGGGGAAACCATGGAAAACCCAAATCTGGATGCCCGGACGGGGATTCGAACCGCCGTCCTCCCGAATGCGAGGCGAGAACGTTTGGTGAACAAACTAGAGGTAAAAGAGTTGGTTTTACTGTTAGATCCCATAGTAGGTGGTGGAAGCTAACCGCGCAAATGAGCTATGTACTCGTCGATGTCAGCCCGCGACGTCAGAGAGTAGTTGGAACCAGTAATATCGATTAACTAAGCATCTCAGCACTTTTCCAGCTAATCACATGCAAAGACTGGCCTGCTAGCTACTGAAATGACTTATAACATCCAATAAAATGTTCCATTTCCTCTTTAATCAATTTATATATCTATATGATTTATTACGACCTTGACAGTATACAGGGTGTTACAAAATGGTACGGCCAAACTTTCAGGAAACATTCCTCACACACAAACAAAGAAAATATGTAATGTGGACATGTGTCCGGAAACGCTTACTTTCCATGTTAGAGCTCATTTTATTACTTCTCTTCAAATCACATTAAACATGGAATGGAAACACACAGCAACAGAACGTACCAGCGTGACTTCAAACACTTTGTTACAGGAAATGTTCAAAATGTCCTCCGTTAGCGAGGATACATGCATCCACCCTCCGTCGCATGGAATCCCTGATGCGCTGATGCAGCCCTGGAGAATGGCGTATTGTATCACAGCCGTCCACAATACGAGCGGTGAATCGAGGAAGTACAGTACATACTAACGAAACTAAAATGAGCTCTAACATGGAAAGTAAGCGTTTCCGGACACAGGTCCACATAACATATTTTCTTTGTTTGTGTGTGAGGAATGTTTCCTGAAAGTTTGGCCGTACCTTTTTGTAACACCTTGTATACAGAACATCAATGGTGCCTCAAAACAGACGGTGAATCTTTAATTTTCAGTGTTTTAGTAGTCAAGCTAAGTCTCGATATGTACATTTAAACATTCGGAACGATTCACGTAACTAATTTATTTTCATTTAAATAAAGAGCGAAGTTGCAATCAACAGTAACACTACAGTTTTGTGGTTCACTAATTATACACGAGTTGTACAAGCAGTGTTGATAAGGAATGTGAACTGAAACATTTCGCCGTCCGTAAGCTGTGCTAGTACTTGATTATTACGTGACAGCAGCTCAATGTTGTGTCCGCTACTGCTGCACAAAGCGCGACATTCAGTGAAGCCGTGTGGGAGGTGCCTGCTTGCGTCAAAGTGAAATGCTGCTGCTTAAACAGAGTGGGTACGGAGCGAATCCTGTTAGGGGAGCGCCTACACAGACCGTGTTTCAACGACGAGTAACCAGAACAGTTCACAGGGCCAACTAGATGCTGTTTGACGAAACTGGTCACGGCACCCTTTCCATCTATTCAGGGTGCTACCTGTTTAGTATAAACCACAACATTCAAAATCAATAGTAATAACGTGTAACTGTATTATTATCATCTTTCACTTCTTGCACAATTTTATCTTGCTACAAGTGATAACAGAATTATCTCACGTATGATACGAACATAAATATAAATAAAATCAACGAGATATTCCTTCATCCACAATGGTAAACTCAGAAAATAATAAAGTAATACTGTAATCATTGCACCAAGGAAATATTCCAATATATTCCCCCATATATCAAATAAAAATTTCTGAGTCTTTATATTCAGCCATTAACAATTTGGGAATATTTTTTTGCTTGATGACAATAAATTTAACATTTGAACAGAATGGCGCTCTAAGATCTTTTAGTTGACATATCATTCATACTTTCTCACGAGAAATGTTTAAATTGTTCAGGACGTTAGGAAATTTATCTAAATCCAATATTGTATAAGAGACAAGGAAAATACAAGCGGAATATATGACATTCCGAAACACCAATGACGTAATGATTGTTAATGTTTCATTAAGAATCAGGAGATACTGACTTGACAACTGCTGATTATAACCATAATGACAGCCATCGTTTTTGTCCAAAATACTCCATTCGATTTGACACGGTTTCTAATTGATACCTCGTTGATACTAATGTCTTAAATTTATAAACTTTTCGGCATCACATCAAAATCAAACAAACTCTATTTCACTCAGACCGAGCGAGCGTGGTGGGTGAGTGGTAACGCTCTGACCTCGCCTTCTGGAGGACGCGGGTTCAAATCCTCGTCCGAGCATCCAGATTTGGGTTTTCGATGGTTACACCAAATCGTTCCATGGGAGTCCCGAGATGCTTCCTCCAAGAGGGCATGGCCGAATTCCTTCCTATTTCTTGTCTCCAGTCCTTCCCCACCTCTAATGGTTTCGACTTCAACGAGGCGTAAAGCCAAAAACAAAAAAAAATTGTCGTGGTACTACGGGTTGTACAATAAACAAAACCATATCAAAATACAACCAGTATTCTTTGCCCGAATCACGTTGAATAAAGAATTGATACTTATTTGTTGGCAATTTTATCTTAAATTTCTGTGATGTTCAATATCACCTCAGCCGGTCTTGGTAGCGTAGGGGCTAGAGTGCTGACTCCACGTGCCGAAGGTCGCCAGTTCGAGTCCGGCTGAGGGCATGTGTGTTTGAGTGTTGTGTGTGTGTGAATGACGTGTCCGTGTTGTAGTGTCCTTGCAATCACACTTAATAACAACAATGTACTCTGGAGAATCTAATACGTTGAAAGAATCATGAGAATCACATTGAGGTGGCTGTGTAGCTTCAGTAGCCGAATGCCATTAATAATAATAAAAAAATGAAACATATACGACTTCAACAGGGGACAACCGGCTGACAATTAATCGAAACTCCGTTAAAATCGGATCAGTAGATTTTGCGTGAATCCCGTTCAGACTAACTTGCAGACAGACAGTTTAAAAAAAAAAAAAGTTAATTCTCTTCTCAGTAGTTGTAACTCAATTATTTTAAAAAAAATCTTAAACATACAGAGATTTTCCCAATTAAAGTTTTATTATATGTACAGACTGTTGTTATAAATCATTTCCTGAAACTTTAGCTTAGTTTCTTTGAAAACTATGTTCGGTAAAGTACATTTAATTTTTTTCATTCATTGTATTATAACATTCTATGATAAGTGTAAACTTCATTAAACTGTTATTTACTGCACCAAAGGTACTTGAAATTTCTTGCGGTCCAAATGCCGGTATGGCCCCAATTATCCAGCCGCATGGATCAAGGCATAAAGATCTTGAGAAATCCATACGTAATTTTTTCACGCATTCACTAGGAAAATATACTTCGTCGTCCACCAAAACACTTGATCCCTGGGAAATAAAGATACGTCAATACTGTAGTAAAAGGATTAATGGTGCGTCCCAGGCTGATCAACACTCAGACGTTCCATCTTGCCGAGAGAAGTCTGACAGAAAATTAGGCACAATGGGAGGCCTTGAGGACAAAGCCCTGCAACTAAACTACCAAACAAGATACTAGTAACTTTTTATTCAGGAGAATATTTCAAGATACCTATAACACTGTAAAGAACAGTAGACAGAACATCATACAATCGACCCAAGTATGCGGAAATTATCATGCTAATGAGGTGACCCCCAGGAGTTGCTGACAGGTGGTTTCTAGTCCCTCCCTCTTGATCACAATTAAAATGTTTGGCAGGTTGGTTGATTCTCCAAACTAACTTACACTGGGGCTTTGTTTCTGACAGGTTGCCACTCCTACAGACTATTCTATCCCTTCAGTGACGCCAACGGTTTTATTAATGCTTTGTTGACAGGTTGACTGATTGCCTCTCCATAACACGCACCCCACCACTCCCCATGGACACCGGCACCTGAAGCTGCCAGCGACACATGGTCACGAAGGAAGTTGTCATTGAATAGCTGTTGTCTCCAACTTCAATCGCATGGACTATTATTGTATACACTGCACTTGTAAACTAACATTGATAAGAATGAAATTATCCACTAATAGTGTGGCTCACTGAACGCAAATTCTTTTTTACATGATAGTATCCACAACGAAATGTATCTTCATCCCCCAAATAATATAATGCTGTTTGCAAACTGAAATCACGATAAGCATTTCGACTGAAAAAGTAACTTATCTTTAAATTGATACTAATTTGTCCTTTTACTTCAATTCCTTAGCTTTTCGAAGCAGAATTTAAAAAAAGACGTAGTATACTCATTGGACCATGGTGTGAGCAATAGCCGAAACTCCATTAAAATCTGACAAATAGTTTTTACATCAATCGCGTTCAACGAGAAACTATCTTCAATTTTTCTTCAGATTTCCTACATAACATCAAAATGAAAAGTAACACTACTATATCCCCAGTCCCATGAACTGTACGTTATTCAAAAACCAATTTAAATCTGGTAATTAGTTTTTTTTTTTATTAACCGTGTTCAAGCAAAATTTGTTTAAAATTTATCAAACTTGTTATATTACGTTATAATAAAAGGTACCCAACTTTACCTGCGGGACCAAAGTCTGTACATTAGTCAAAATCCAATCTGCAGTTTTTGCGTGAATCCTATTCAACTAGAGAACATCTTTAACTAATCAGATTTACGATTTAACATCAAAGCAAAATATTCTGTTTTACTAGTGGTAGTATAGTTTCTTAATTAATCAAAACCAAATCCATTTCCGACCAGTATTTTTTACATCAACTTAAAAGATATCTTAAATGTCTCAGCTTTAACACCTACCATGAAAATAAAACATATCCTATCTTATCTTAACGACGGGCTCTACTTTAAACAAAAACCTAAAAAACAGCATATTTTTTGTGAATCGCATTCAACCAAATATTATACGTATTTGGTAAATTTCTCAGTTTTTCGAGATCACATCAAAATTAAACATGCCCCATTTTACCCTCGTCCCAATAGACTGTACAATAACGGTAACCTAATTTACATCCGAACAGCAGTTTTTGCGTGAATCGCGTTCAAGGAAAAATTATCATTTTTTTCCACAATTACTACTCCGCCTAAAACTGAAATATACTCTGTTTCACTCACAAGACCATGGGCTTTACATTAATTGAAATCCCATCAATATACGGCTGGTAATTTCTGTGCAAATCCCCTTCATCCAAACTTGCAGACAAATAGAATTTTTTTTTTTTTTTAATTATTTTGTCTCCGATCCACAGTTGTAGTAACCTAAACTCATTATATTGTTTATTATTACTAAAATGTTCAAAATTTTTCCCGGTTACAGTTTTATCACAGAGAATATGGTGACTGGTTAATACACGTACAGACCAATCCCCTCTTCCTTTCTTTAAAATATGCAGTATAATATTATACTCTACTGGCATCAGTCTGCTAAAGGGGCCGAATAGGTGGTGTTGTCTGCGCCAACATACCAGTTAAATGCTAGTGATTTAAAACGTTTGACTATCGGACTATTGGCAAATGAAGATTTTTCTCCGGTTCTGGTGCTAGAAAAGTTGAACATAAATTTCTTCATCATCGATTTTGAGAATCCCAGAGACCACAATTATAGCTATAACGCTTCCAAGCTCCACCCTCTCCAATTACCACAAACACAATGTATCTCGTGGCCTGTAACGGCTCTATATGACGTCTGCTCCCAATGTGCTGGTGAATGATTTTATGGGAGTACTTATATAAATAGAGGGGTATCTTCCCTTAGACTTCTTACTATGCCAGGATCTGAACTATGTGAAGAAACACGTGCAAGTTAGTGACAGGTCCGAATAAGAACTCGTGAATCCTAGTGGTATTGAATACATTTTGAGCAGTATTTTTTACACGAAATCGCAGAGGATGGATGTTAAGTGTAACATATGATCGGAGTTCAGGAGAATCGAGGAATGGAAGACAACGATGGACAAATGACTCCAAACATACAATATATAAGAGCAACATGTCGCTTTTTTATCTTAACAGGAAACCAAATCATCATTTGTAAGGGTAAGAATAAGAAGCAACAGGAAATGCATGTTAATTCAGTATGTGATGGTATACGGCAATGGAAACAAAAGGAAACCAAGACAGAATTCACGTGACAAGATGAAGCTGGAAAAAATTTCTACTGTCTACTTTGGTGGCTGGGTTCATGAAGAAATGTTAAAATTTACTTCAACCGCTGATGATGAAGAAGAACCATCCCCGACAGAAGAACTAAGAATCGTTGCGTTGCGTCAAGGGTAAATACTAAGCCAAAAAATGTTTGGCTTTAGATCCATAAAATTTAAACTTCCTCAATGGAATCCTGAAGGTAATTTTTCATGGAGATAGCGTAAAATGATACGAAGAATCAATGGTAGATTATTAAAGTGTGAATGAATTCTTCACAAAAGAAAAAGTAGGCTAGGCTACGTCTGGCCTTGGAAGCGTGAAGACATAAAGCTACAAGCATGTAATTGTTTGACAGATTTTGTTCCTAATTTCGATAAGAAGCAGCTAAAAAAATGGTTGATGGTGTATCACATTGCTGAGCAGAACTAGTTAATATTTCCTCAAATATAAAATACGCAATGAAATGAATTCCATAACACTTTTATTTACTGTAAATGTTGCACTTGATATTTTTTTTAAAAAAAGGTCCTCACTTTAGGCTAACCTACTCAAATAAAGATGTCGTTATGCAATTATCATTTATTCAATTTCATATGAATACTGTATGTTAAAATCGGCCAAGCTGCAGAAACAGGGAATCTCATTAAATAGAACCTTCCATTCCATTCCATTCTGGTCTGCTGATTAAGCAATTATTTCTCTTGGTTTCATCAAACATGATTAAGTGTATTCTTATCTCTTATTTTATAGCTCTACTGCAGATTGAGAAGAAACCGGATGTTTGCCGGTAAAAACTTAGCAGTAATCATTGGAGAGTGCCATGAATACCGGTTTATGATGTGCGTAAACAAATGCTTCATTATATATTGTTTGACTACCGTACCTCGGAAGAATGGCTCATCTGTATTTTTCACATCAACAAATATGTTCAAATTCAGTCAGCTTACCTTTTTAAACCGTTAAAGTTTTTAACATTTAAAACAATGTATTCATTGCTAAGAATTACTTAATTGTCATAAACCATCAGTAATTTAACCCGTATAACATTTTCTTTCTTTTCTCTATCCCTCTCTCCGTTTTTAAGTAGATTTTAGAGTCCACTTGCTGACTTTTGGCACTGTTTCGTTCATAGAAGCATCTGTTTCATTGAAACAGCCACGAACTTATTGGAGGACATTTTTGTTGAAATAGTAGCGTTTATTGCTGTTTTTTTTGTTTTTGTTTTTGTTATAGCGTGATCATTACAGTTAATTTAACATTTGTCAATCTTTGCTATCTAATATGAAGTACTCTAGAACGCTCCGGGTTCGGATTACACGTAAAACTGTAGGTCCCTACACCTGGTAGTATTACCAGGTTAGGTTAGGGCAGACACGACAGATGCGCATCGAATCTCCGACAACCCAGGACCGAAGTGCCCTTTCCGGTCAACAATGCCATATGCCCTTTTTTTTAGATTAAGTAGTCAGGTTACTAAATGAGAAATGAGCTTGAAACGACTATATAAACATACGTAGGCTAAAACTTAAAACGTCATAGCCTGACTATTTCTTCATGAACACGGCCAACAGACATAATGTGAGTTTGTCGTCAAGCTTTATAAATAATGTAAAATAATCAATGGTCTATAAAATATTTAACTTACTATCATAAATAAAACACATGTTAACCGTTTGACTAATATTACCATGAAGTTACAAATAGTCACAACATTTATAGAATGACGAAGAACACTTAATGAATCATTCATTTGACAATTAATGTTTATCCAAGGATCACAGCTTCAGCTCATTTAAAATTAGGCATGCATACACCACGAGTGTGCTCAGTTTAGGTTCAGTGAGCAAAAGCCTTGTCGAGAAAAATTCTTTGTTCAAGACTTATTTTGAGAAGCAAGAGTGACGAGTATAAGCGCAAACTATGTTTTGAATATCAGAAGATGTATTTACTGTATTTCCAGCTCTTGATGTGGTCACCAACACCTAACACCATAGTATGCTTTCAGACGCTGTATCATATGAAAATTCCTCCACTAATTCCAAGAACCACGTGCTTCTGCCTTGTCATAACAGGATGGGCAAATGCCGAGAGTTCAATTTTTTCGTGGGAAGTCTTCTATTGGCGTCTCTCTCACACTTATTTGTTTCTCACATGTGTGCCGCGACCCTAATATTGCATATCTTGGTAGATTCATGAAATGGCGATTGTTCTTCCTATCTTAACTGTCCTCGCCGTGTTTGAGGAAATCCACATAGTCTTTCATTTCGTAACTTAGATCAAAATAAGGGACGGCCAAACCACAGAAGCTCAGCTGCCGACCTGGATCGCTGACAGGCCGTTAGTTTTGTCTTTCTGTTGTAACCAAGCAGAGAGGTCTATTCCACCTTCCCATCAAATTCATTGGCATCCTCGGCTCAGGTAAGAATGTTGATTCCCTTTCACTGTGTTCGCCGACACAACTAATTCCGAATTCACTCAACGTCTTCTTAATTGTATTCCCCAAATTATTACTGTGTAATGCACTGCCCTTATCAGTCTTTATTAATTCTAAGTGGAAATATGTTAATACCGCAATTTTTAAATGGAAATTGATGTGACTTGTATTTTATAGTGTTTTACACACAAAAAGTCTCCAAAAATGAAATCTCATCTTTCTTAGCCATAAAAGCCGTTACAAAACTTTCCGTGTTAATGTTATCAGCTTTGTCACAGTTCACAAGAGACAGCACTTACAGTTTACTATAATTTAATACTACAGAGAAGAGGTATATATAAAATACCAATAATGAGTTGCATAACGTTCTCATTGTGATATTGCTGAGATTTTTCACCAAAATTGAAAGTAAAATATTGTTATAAATCGGTTGTTCCAAGAAGATATTTTTTCTATGTGATTTCTTCGTCATGGCTTATCAAGGATTTTTAATGCTCGTATGTAGTAGGCTGCTCATATATTAGAATGTTAATATAATAAAGCTCTTAAGGAAAATTAAAGATAGGAATAACGGAAGTATAAAACATAATAATCTTAGCGATTTTCTGAACACAACCTCATACATGTTATTGATGCGTTATCATTTTTCTTCTTAGGATTCAAATGTTGTCTGAAATGATGCATGACCAATCGTCTGGCCAATTTGTACACTGAAACTGTATAATTATGGATTAATCCTTGAAACGTACTTCATAAACAAAAGCTGATTACAAATTGATAATAACATTACTTCATGATTCCACAGATATTCATCATCTCCAATACGGATTTTACGTACAAGTGCAAATCATCATGATGTGGCGGTAGTTATTGAATAGTTTCTTTTATGAATTCTTAAATCAGGCACTAAATTATTGCAATCGATTTACTTTAAACTTTGACAGTTTTGTATGCATCACAATGCCCTATAATTTCTTACTCTTTGGAAATAATACCTATTCTATTTCACAGTCGAAAGAGGTTGATGGATCTCTATAAAACATTAAATAGGAATGTTACTGAAATTTTAATAATAGGTAACCCCTTTTTAATTATCATGATTATAAGTAACTACAGTGTTTCGAAGCCAATGATCAATAGAAATGGTAAATACATTTTACTGCAAGGAAAGGGAAAATGACTCATCACTCACCAAAGTTGAAGGCAGCGACGAGAGAAGAACATATATCATGAACACACAAATAAACTCAATATTTGGGTTATTAAACCTAATTCATGATGGAGACAATGAGTCATGAGGCTCGGGAGGTGTGCACACGCCGAGGATTGCTACATGACTAGGTGGATTATCAATATGGCGGTGGGACTGAGATATTGTATATAGATATGTAAATCGCAGATGGTGGTACAACTAATAATATACAAAAAGGGGGGGGGGAAATAATTAAGTAAATATGGACGGATAAATTTTGAAAAATAAAATAAGGTAATGCACACGTCCCGAGCCTCATGACTCATTGTCTCCATCATGAATAAGGTTTAATAACCGAAATATTGAGTTTATTTGTGTGTTCGTGATATATGTTCTTCTCTCCTCGCTGCCTTCAACTTTGGTGAGTGATGAGTCATTTTCCCTTTCCTTGCAATTATATTGTCTAAAGCAGTTTCCTTTTTCCTTAGTATAATAAATACATATTACATATTTTATTAGTAATCTAGAAAGTCTAGGCAGTCACAGCCAGCTTGTAGCATCTAGACACCTGATGAAGATAGCAGAACCAGAGGTCAAAACGTTGTGTCTCCGTTCGGCTGGACACTCGATACGTTCACATTGCATCATAAAGCCGGGAAAGCCACCACTCACGCTATCTAGGAATCATTTACTAATTAGGAGTAACAATTTTGTGGGTTAAAAACATAGAGCTAAGTCAAATAAAATTGCTTGCACTCTCACCACCTTTAATATATATATATATATAACATAAGTGTGGTATTGAAACATATGCGTGGTAAAATAAAAGGATATAATTGTTGTGTCATTTCTTGAAAATATGTCAAACGTAGCTTCATCTGTCAGAAAAATGTAATTGTTGTTTTTATTTCGTGTTTGAGACTATCACAAATGTAGTTTTACTTAGCACCGAAGATATCAGTGGTTAGTAATCTAACCGATTGCATATGGAAATTTTGAATACTGCTTTTCAGGAAATACATGAAGTGAAGAATAATGTAAAATCATAACGAAATTTATAACATGTAATGCTTATATTTCTTTTTCTTCTATTATCAGCATAATACACCTAATGGATGTAATGCTGGAAAACTGTAACAGTTCTCTTATATTTTTTACTTAGGGCTTTACGCCCCGTCGACGTCGAGGTCATTAGAGGCGGAAAGGAAATGAGGACAAGGAACGGGAAGGAATTCGGCCATGGCATTTTGAAGGAAGCATCCCGGCATTCGCCTAACGTGATTTGGGGATACCATGGAAAACCCAAATCTGGATGCCCGGACAGGGATTCGAACCGGTGTCTTCCCGCATGTGAGGCCAGAGCGTTAACCGCTCACCCACCGCGCTCGATGTCACAGTTCTGAAACCCTTAGCATGAAGGAATATTGTCAAGTGTTGAAAACCACTGTGTTTGGTGTAAATTTTTGCTTTTACTTGTGAAACCAAAGATTCGCATCTCAGACTCTGCAAATTTACAATTTCTGTATCACCGACTGGGTGGTATTCTCAACTATTCCAATTTTCCTCCATAAGTTCTAGGGATTTAACCGTCTTTAAATGAGGGCAAACAATAATGATGTTTCAATCCCTGAATTTTCATTTTTCAATAGTGCAAGACATAGTACAAAATTTCCAAAACATAAAATTAAAAAAAAAATCATTCCCTTTTATAACTGCAGTAATTACTTGATCCTAGGGACGTCTTCTTCTTCATGATCTATAAATTAGATCAATCGACCTTAAAGGTAGTTAAATTTTATGTTGTAAACTACTGCTATACGATTTCTAAGTCAATTATAAGAAATAATGAAAAAATGACTTTAATTAATTAATCCATCAATGACTAAATATCAAATCGCTATTATTGTTTTAGTAATGATACAGACGTAACTCTATCAAACGGAATATATGGGTGAAAAATCCGTTTCTCTGCTTGTTAAACGCCAATAAAATGTTATCAGAAACAATTCTGGTAAATTATTAAATTAGAAGTATTAGTTACTGGTTGGTACGTTTACTCGTAGTTATGGTGACTATTTTCTTGTTACGAGAAAATCTATCAAATGAGGAACAATGTTCATATATCTGTATACTTTCGGTAGAAGATAAATAAAGAAGCGTTTATGAAGGATTATTAGTCTACTATAAGTTTATGTTGAAACGATTACGCTTATACTTAATTGCCGACTGATTTAAAGTTTTGATTGTCTAAGTTAAAAAGCAGGGGTCTTTTCACATTGTATACTCAGAGATTCTCACTTATCTAGCTTCTGATCATTAACCATATTCACTTGTTTACTACCGTCAGCAGCTGTTCGTCAACATTTTAGTATAAAACATAGCCTCAAGTAAAAATAACCTGAGCCATGCAGTGAAATAATTATAACATTAGGGTGTAGCATTACATGCTAAGAGAAATTTCAAGTAATGAAAATGCCGTACAGAATACAACCAGCTTCGTGGACTGATCAATCCTCTACAGCAAATTTATAATTTGAAATACTTAATTTTCTTCCTTGTTTAATATTATTTGGGTTTAATAAGTTCTTAATGTCAACAGCTAGCTGTTAGCAATTGTTTGTAGATACAGTATGAGTCTTAAATTAGAATAACAATTACGTTTTCTACCGTCACAGCTGATGTACTCCGTAGTATTAACTTAACATGTTTATCAATATTATTAAAAAATTATCTGAGTTCTGTCAACGAGATCTCAGTGCGTCTATGGGTGTCGTTTGTATGATTACTGAGATGAGAAGCGACTCACATACATTTTGCAGTTGTTCTTTGTTGGGCCCTAGACATAATGACTTTGTTTCCCATACTATATAGTGTAATTCATAATCTTTCTGCCCTTTTTTGTGTTATAAAAGAGACGCTATCTCCAGCGGCACTCATCCCTCATCTCAGATACACTCAGGCAATAATTAAAACTGAAATGAGGGGGCAAGCGGTTAATATTTCTGCCGAAATCGTTAAAAGGTGAATGAAGTACAGTTTTAAAAAGAATTAATTGAAAGTTTGAAAAAAGTACTTACGTAGGTTAATGTCCCTTTTTAAGATGGTCTCGAGACTTTCGTGTATGTGTGTGTCTTTGATGACCCGGGTACTTGGACTCTTTGATTAACTGAGTTAGGAGATCTGTGTTCGATAAGAGCTTGGCACCCCATTGCATTTCCACCGCAGCAATAGTGGCAGCACCCTCCGCAATGGGAGACGGGGGCTATGAACGTAGTTTGGTGCGTCGCTAAGTGTGCCGTGGCTATTTTCTGGTGGGTTGAACGAATCTCTGGGCTTGTTGAACCTCACCCGTGACAGTTGTTTCCTCCCTGGTATGGCAACAAATGCTGATCGGCCGACCGAACGACAAACCGTTCTGGGATGTTACCATCCATAGGGTGCGGGAAAGTTCTACGCTTCAAGCACTTCTTCCAGGTCAGCTGTTGATTGTCTTTGCTTGGTTAGTCTTGTCCAGTTTGCGGGCTGTTTAGGTGATGACTTGTGTATACAGCGTTGTTTATTGATTTCGCAGCTCGATCAGGGTGTTTATCCATTTCGTATTAGGTTTTGTCAATAATTTACATTTAATGCATTGACCATCTGATTAAGTTATATAGATATACCAACAAGTAAAAATGTTTTATTAGCGGGACCGAACATGGTGGGTGAGCGGTAACGCTCTGGTCTCTCATTATGAAAGACGCAGGCTCGAATGCCGGTACGGGCATTCAGATTTGGGTTGTCCATGGTTTCCCAAAATCACTCCAGACGGATGCCGAGATGTTTCCTTCAAATATTCATGGCCGGATTCCTCCCTTTCCTTGCCCGCAGTCCTCCACCTCTAATGACCTCGACGTCCACTAGGCGTAAAGCCATAAACAAAACAAAAATTATTATTGGGATTTGTGTTCCCTGCATCACTGGTAGAATTTCTTCGCAGTGGTTCTAAAACATTTTTTTCAATCATTAAAGGCCACGTAGTTACCAGAGATTCCCTTGGCAGCTCATTCGTCTATCGTATCGCGATGTTGTTTGTAATTTGAGCTGCTTTAAATAAATGTAAGCAGCGTTTATCCAATCTGTTGCAGCACACTCAAGGTGTGGCCTGTGGGTTGAGACATATATTGTAGCGGATATAGATGGGTGCAAATGTGACGTCAGATTCAGCACTAAAAAGAGTTCCCTTAACCTGAGCGTCGCTTTCACACGTATGTTTATTACTTGGGCTGTACAAGCATTTATTTTTATCATCAGTAACCCTCAGATACAGAGCTTCGTAGTTGCCGTACCAAAGAAACTAAACTAGCTAAAACGAAGATACATTTTCTTTAGTTACTTCAATACTATATGTGGAAATTACAATACCAAGAAGAAATCGAAGTATGTGGAATCATAATAAGTGATTAGGTTTGCTATGAAATTTCGTGCACGTAGGTAGAGCAGCGCCCTCTTTTTCTTCAGTGTTACGCCACGCTTAGTCAGTGCGGAACCGTCAAACAAAGTGGAAACTCGCAGGAAAGTGCCGCCTTGCCTCGTCGCTGTCAAAGGCGCAGTAACAGTGTGTGAGCGAGTTTGAATATGGTCTCCAGGAAACGGGTCTGACGTGCCATGACACTGGAACGCTGCTACTTACACAGCGATGAGCGAGTACTGGACCACTCACACAACGTGACCACCGCGCAGATGCCCGCATAGCCGTATACGAAAGAACAGCTTCGGTTCCAGTGTTGTTTTGACATTAAAGCACTGCAACGAGTGTGGACCAGTCTGCGTCGTATGCTGAGAGCTGGACTGGTGGCACGCATGCGATTGCGTCGGCTTACAGTGACCACCACCAACGCTTCAGACTGCAACTGACACTTGAATGCTGTCACTGGCGTGCTGAGTGGCTAAATGTTGTGTTTTCCGTCGAATCTCGCTTCAACTGGTTCTAAAATGATGTTCACGTACGTCTTAGACGCTACTGTAATGAATATTCTGGCAGACGGCAAAGCGGACAAACTCCAAGAGTCACTCTTTGGGGTGCCTTTGGCATGAACATGAAATCTCGCCTCCTACTATTAAGAGAAATCTGAACAGCAATCGCTACATCAGGGAGGTTTTAGAGCCCGAATCACCACATGCCATATTTTAGCAGGAGAATGCCCTACCACATGTGGCGAGGAATGTGCAAGTTTTCTTCGATGGCCTGCACGGTCGCCCATCGAACATGTCTGGGATATGTTAGTTTGGCAACTTTTTCTTTCTAGTATTTCTGCAATCACTGTCGGTTCTTTGCGAACTCACCTACATACCGTGTGACAGTGTGATCCCCAGTTGCATATCCTGGCTCTCTTTGGGTCCATGCAAAGATGTCTAGAGAAACTGAAGCACGTGGCAGCTTTACACCGTACTTAATTGTAACGGTCAGAGTTCATGTACAGTTTTGCAATACTAATCAACTGTGTATTGTCATATCCGTAATATTTGGAATAAATTTCATTGTAATCACATTCCTCCTCCTTCGTGTTGCAGTTTTCAGTATTAGTGTATTATAACCTAGCTTTTGATAGCATTTTACGATTGGCGCCATTGCGTCACCCATCGTTCCGTGTTACTGCTGCCACTTTGTAATTTTGTTTCGTTAATGTGCTGCTCTGATGCTAATCTTGAAGAGGTCTGCTGCATCGTCAGCGTATAATGTAGTATGAATTAGTTCGGCCTTTGGAAAGTCTGCTGCGTACAGTTTGTACAGTACTGGGCCAATCCCGTAACTTTGTGATGGCACGATAGTAATTAATTGCCTTGTTATTTTGGACTAATTGAAAGTAGAGTCTCTCCATTTCGACATTTACTCCGCAGCAATACGTGATATGACGTGTATTCACTATTGTATTGTCCTAACAGTTGGCTGATTTAGTATCTGGTTGCATGGTAGTGCACTCGCCATGTCAAGTGAACGGTGGCATTGCTTACCATTTTCTGGAAGCAATTCGGGAATTTTTTGTACCTCAATATCTTCGCTGTTATTGATGTTACATACCTCATTTTTATTACAGATAGATATCAGCAATCTTAAGAAATGTACTAAATTTTGTTTCATTCGTGTTATTAGTTTGAATTTTATTCATATGTAAAATTCACCAAATTTGGTATACATTCATTCACTGACTGACTGATGATCATTAAAACTCAAAATTACCTCCCGTAGTCATAGGAAATTTGGTACCCAGTTAATGTATTACCCCTAGATTATAAGAAAAGTCTAAAACTCGCAAATTTCCATATATCTATGCCAAACGTGAAATAACTTTGTATGCCTTACATTTTTATTATAGATGGAGCTTACTAATTCGAATTATTGTGTTAAGTTTTACTTCCATCCTCTGCTCACCTTGGAAGTTAGTGAAGTTCAAAAAAATACATACTTTTACTACGACACACTGACATCAAAATTGCACTGTACTCTCCGTGGTACTAGAAACAGGCAATTTGGTACACGTATATGGTTTAATCCCCAAATCATAGGAAAAGTCGAATACTGTATAGGTTATTTTCACAATATTTTTTTCAATGGCAATCCCAAACGTGAAAGCTTTTGGGCCATATTTGCAGTATAATTGATTTCGTCTGGATGAGGATGACCGAAATTTCTTTTATGTATAGATATCAGTAAGCTAAATTATCATCTTAAATTTTACTTTATTCCTATATTTAATTTGGCAGTTACTTGTTATTTATTTATGGTGCTAGTTAATCTGCGGCAATCGGCACAGCTAATCAATTTTCATGTGTTCTCGTAACATTTTAGTGATTACTCAGAATAAGATATTAACTTATAAAAAGAAATGAGATCCCACAAAAACAATTCTAGTAAAAATAGGCCATATCTCGTGCTTGTTCAGTGATAAAAAGTTCTGAGATCTTGCTCTGAGCCAAGTCAACTTCGCTTCCTGAAACAGAATGGTTTCTATCGGTGCTAAAGATGGTTTCATCAGAATATAAAAAAATTTGGCGACTTGGCCATTATGCATACCACATTTTAGTAAACCTATATAAACGCCTTAAATGTGTTGCTTTATCAATCTTACAATAAAAAAAAAAAAACAAGATTTCCCTTGCACGCCTTTCGGGTTTGACAAATCATTATTCCTTTAATTTCAGTACCAATTATGAGGTGTATAATGTCCAAATCACCAGAATTTCTTTTGTTCTAAAAAAATCGTCTTCGGCACAAATAGAAACCATTCTGTTTCAGAAAGTAAAGAGGATACATACTGTAAATTGTAGACTTGGTTCAGAGCAAGGTCTTATAACGTTTTTCAGCGCACAAGCATGAGACTTGGGCTATTTATAATAATTGTTTTTGTGGGTTATTCCTTAGAGGATCATCATCACTTTGATTTCTGTTGCAGGTTGGATTGGAGAGCTGTGGAGTGAGCTGGGACGCCATTTGCCTACGCGCCACACTGTGGTTTTTTTTTTTTTATTTTATTTATTGACACTTGGCCTGTTGGCCATACAGTCAATATACATTCTATTTATACATATACACTGATTCGCTCACATTTACCCAATCATATATACAAATCACTGTTTATATTATAAGATCAAACACACTTTACGGATGGTATACAGCAGAAATAATAATTTACATAACATTAAGAAAGTACACATCAACAATGAGGACATAAAATTATAAAGATGGTTAGATGGAGAGTTAAAGATTAAACATTTTCACAGTAAATTTTGATAATACATGATTTTTATAGTTTATTAGGTTAAAATGTAATAAAACCATTACCGTCTAGTGTTCCATGAACGGTAACTATTTGCAATATTGAAGAGTGGGGTGGGATCTCCCGTTTATATCTCTATATTGTTTCTTGTAATAAAATGCACCATCTTTTGGTATATAGAAATATTTCCTAAGGCAAGAAGATGGCTGACATTGACTGGATATCTTATACCCCAATGTTTCAAGTCTTCCCAAAAGGTGTCCGTTTCTTCCTTGTATTTATTACATCCAAAGAATATATGGTTTGTGTCGGCCTCGGACTGCCCATCACATTGACAAAAAGGGGAGTTCACTAGCTTTATTTTGTATAGATGGCTTCCGAATCTCCCGTGGTTGAATTTTAGTCTCGATATTGTGGTGACTGCTTTTTTTGTGGCGTATTTCTTTTGGAACCACTGTGTCCTTGGTATCAACGGATGTATCTGCCTATAATGTGCTCCTTTGTGTTGGTTAGTGGATTTCCACATATCATTCCAGGTCTCCATACATTTTTGGCGAAATAGTGGGATTAGATCACTTCCTATTAGAAGTTCAACTGGGTTTCCTGTTTGTGCGGCTATTTTTGCAAGAGCATCCACTCTTTCATTGCCATGTAGTCCGACATGCGCCTTGACCCAGATAAAGGAGATCTTCATACCTTGTTTCTTTATGTCGGTCATCAACTCCATTATGTTATACAAAAGTGGAGTCCTCCCTCTATCTTTGATTCCATCATCCAGTTTTTGCAATGCCGATTTACAGTCTGTAAGAACAACTGTATTCTGAATGCGCATCTCTAGCGCATATTCCAGCGCTTTAAGTATTGCAAACAGTTCGGCTGTGAAAGAGGATGTTTCCTCACGCAGCTTAAACAACCTTTCCACTATGTTAGTGCTGTCAAAAAAGGCACTCCCAACCATGTTGCCAGTCTTTGACCCATCTGTATATATATATACCACTCGACCCATACCACTTAGGTAGTCATTTAGAAGATTATTGTTGCTAAGGGCGTTCTCTGAATATCCCAGATTTTCTACGATCTCGTTCCGGATCATATGGGTTTCGTAGTCAACTTCGTAACATGGTAATCTTGGGAGAGAGAACACTTGTGTCTGATATTCATTAAGCTCAGCGATGGCCGCAACTAGGGGTGGGCTGTTCCTGTGGGTCCAGTAAGCAGAGGTTGATGTTACTGCCCACAGGGCGCGTATTTTTATTGTAAGCGGGTTTCCGGTTTTCTGGAACTGTTTTATTATAAACTTTTTACTGAGATATTGGCGCCTCAGTGCGAGTGGCATTTCATTGGTTTCGACTAGCAGTGCATTGGTTGGCGTCGACAGGAATGCCCCTAAGCAGAGTCGAAGAGCTCGGTACTGACATTTATCCAGGCGGTTCAGAAGTTGATCGGACGCGGATCCGTAAAGTACACAGCCATAATCTAGGTGAGGTCGCACCATGGCTTTGTAGAGAGCTATTGAGATTTTGGGATCAGCCCCCCACCAAGCACCGTTAGTGGCTCGGAGTATGTTTATTGCTTTATCACATTTCCCAACTGTTTCACATATCTGACGCGTCCATCTTAGCTTGTTGTCTAAGTATAATCCCAAATATTTGATACACTTTAGGAGTGGCAATGTATATGGTCCGAGTCTTATGTTTTCAGCTGCCAGTACCTTATGCCGGGTGAAGGTTATTACTGCGGATTTTTCTGGTGATATTTGGAGTCCGTTTTCCTTTAGCCAAGTCTTGAGTTTAGTTAGCGTTTGGCTAAGATAGAAATAGGTGTCCTGAAGGTTCCTGGATGTTTTGTAAATGCAAAGGTCGTCCGCATATTGTATAAACCAGGTATCTGGTGACAGTGTTATGCCAATGTCACTACAGTATATTATGAACAGGAGTGGTGCCAGGATAGACCCTTGCGGGAGCCCAAAACTTGTACGCCGAGGACCAATTTTGCCAGTTGGTGTCATAATTATCAGAACTCTATTTTGCAGAATGTTCCAAAGATTTAATATAAATGTTTCAGGCAGTTTCATTAGGAGGAGTTTTTGTACTAGAATTTCTGGAACAACATTATCATATGCTCCAGTCAAGTCTGTAAACACACACGTTGTGTACTTGTTAGCTGTCAAGCTCTCTTGTAACTCAGTAACTAGGTGTGCCAGAGCGTCAAGCGTACCCAGGCCTCTGCGAAAACCGTACTGAAAATGGGGGAGTTTTATATAGTGTTCCACGTGCCACTCTATTCTGAGCCTAATCATACGCTCCAGGGTTTTATACATACAAGACATGAGAGAAATCGGCCTGTATGATGCCGGGTCGCATGGGTCCTTGCCTGGTTTGAGGATAGGGACTATTCTTACAGTTTTCATAGATTCGATGTCAATGCGTCGTAACCAAACGTCGTTCATTACTTTTAGGATTGCTAGCTTGCCTTTTCTTGGTAGATATTTGAGCATGGCGTAATGGATGTTGTCTGGCCCAGGCGATGTGTTCTTACTATTACTGACAGACGTTTCGAACTCTTCCAGATTAAATGGCTGTAGCATCTGTTCATTGGATGTATTTTCCTGTAGGCAGATCTTGTTTGTTACTGACGGTGGTGTCATCTTCTCCAATATCTTCTCTAACACCTCTTGCGTTGCGGTATGAGTTGAGCAGTTACTCGATGAATTACGGAATTTTCTTATCTCGTTCCACACAGTGATCGGGGAGGTGTTACGGTTTAAGTTTTCGCAAAAGGCTATCCACTTTTGCCGCTTTTTCCTTTTCAAGAAGCGTTTTACTCTGGCCTGAATTTTACTTAAAAGAATAAAGTTTTCCTCCGTTGCGTGTTGTCGATAGATTTTTAGGGCTTGTTTTCGTTCTTGAACTGCCGCGGTACATTCTGAGTCCCACCATACTGCAGATCTTCTTCGCTTTAATTTCACTGGGTGGTTTTCGGGAATCGTCGTAAGAGCCGCTTGTTCTATTCCGTTTAATATTTTCTCATAGTCGCGCTGCGTATCCCCGGTTTCTTTGAAATTTGAGAATATATTGCTTGCTGCTTTTCTGTAAGCGCTCCAATCGGCACGCTTAATATTCCATCTATACGTGGGTTTTCTTCCTTTGTATTCTATGTGATGTCGTTGATAAGAGAAAAAAATGGGAAGGTGGTCTGACCCACTGGTGTCTTTTATGGTTGTCCAGACGGCTGTATGGGAGAGGTGGGTCGACGCCAGAATTACATCTACAGCTGATTTCCGTTCTCCTGGTTTTGATATCCTTGTGTACGAGCCGTCGTTAAGGACCACTAGTTCCTCTTCTTCTGCTACCTCCATTATCAGTCTTCCGACAGCGTCCGTTCTTTCACTCCCCCAAACCAGATTATGACCGTTTACATCGCCCATTAAAATTACAGGTCGGGGGATTTGTTTCACATAGGAGCTAATAACCTGCTTGCTTACAATCGTATTTGGAGAACGATAAATTACTAGTATGGTCGATTCAATACCGTTAACGCGCGTTCTTATTGCGCATCCTTCTACACCATTTATTAGATTCCTTAGTTTCAGGCTGCGGAATGGTATGTTTCTTCTAATTAGTATAGCCACTCCACCGTAACCGTCTGCTCTGTCGTATCGCTCGGTATTATAGCCAGGGATGTTGAATTGTTCCTTAGGTTTAAGCCACGTTTCTGCAATTCCGGCAACACATACATCGTACAATTTTAATAGATGGTGCAAACTTTCTTTGTTGGAACGAACAGAACGTGCGTTCCAGAATAAAAGATTCTTCACTTCCCTATTCCCCGCCATTGTTGCTTAGTTCTTCCTCTGTACCGTGCAGGTTGCTTGTGGATTCTATAATCCTACTAATATTATCCCTTATTGCGTCGATTGGGAGTGTCCCTCCTCCAGATTGTATCTGCTGTAGCAGCGTGGTAATGAAATTAAGCATTATTTCTATTAGGCGATGCCTGTCTGATGTGGCTGGAGGATCCTCCATGTTATTGACGGTGCTGGTTAAATTACTCTGTAAGGGCACCGTTGGTCTTTGGCTAGGAATGTGATATTGCTGGTAATCTTTCCAGTTATTTGTATTGCTATGTGTCGTGATCTGTGAGGTCGGACGACTTTTGAATTAATTCCCGGAGGTACCATGTTGTCTCGTCTAAGTGGGACTGGGTTTGTCCCATGCAGTGGCTTGGACTGATTATTCTGCGGGGTTGTCCTCATAGGGAACAGCGACATGTTCTGTTGTCTAGACAGTACCGGAGATTGGGAGACAATCTGTGGAGGGGTTGCTGCCGCCCTTGTGTGTGGCCTGTTATCAAATGAGGCTAGCTGGTAGGTTGGTTGTTGGTAGTTGTTGACAGGAAAAGAGTGCATGACCGGCAGAGGCGGAAATTCAGTTGGACTATTGTACTGCAAGTTGATGTTGGTTGCAGCTTGAGCGTAGGGTCTATTCTCATGTATAGCTGTGGCCTCGCTATAGCTGACATTATTCAACGCCATATATTGCTTAATGGATCTCGTCTTCTGATATACGGGACACAGTCGATCTGTGGCTAAGTGTTGGCCAGAGCACAGAGCACACTTAGGTTGGGACGTTTTAGGACATGACTCAATGCTATGATCGGATGCACAAAAGCCACAGCGCGTTTGGCTTCGGCACTGATTGCTCCCATGACCGAAACGCAAGCATTTGTAACACTGGGTAACTGATGGGATATAAACCTCAACATTACAGCGAACCCGTGGATGTAGACAAATTGAGGCAGCAGCTGAGATTTAAATGTTAATACACATACGGGAAGTGGTGTAAGTTCCTGTTTACCTTGTTTTACAACTTTTTTATTGAACCGTCGGATACCTACTACTTGGGCCTCACATTCTATCACTGAGAGTATTTCTATGTCACTCAGGGAGATGTCCACGTTCCTAATTACACCCTGTTTGTGTACCATGAACTTTGGGATGTAAGCCACCATATTGTTTCTAGCGAAGACTTCCGATGTTACGAGGCTATTTGCCGCCGCACTACTGTTTGTTTCAATTTTTATTCTATTACGACCAGAACTCGTGATGTTCAAAAGATGATTTGATCTTAGGATACCTTGCTCACGTAGTAGCTTTCCTATAACCATTGGATGTAACCGGCCTATGTTCTTCTCCTTCCCCTCTACAAAAACTATAAATGGGCCGTAATCGCTTGCGTCGTACCTGTAGCTTGATGTATTCTGCTGCGCGTCCTGTAGACTGCTGCCGGAAATGGAGGGTGCAGTTGCCGCTTGTGTTGCTGTTGTTGCTGGTACTACTGGTGCTATTGGAGTTGCTGACGTTGTTGGTGTCGTGTTGACAGTAGACATCGGCTGCTGGGCTGCTGAATGTATCGCTGAGAGCCGTGCGACTTTCTCTGCTGCATGGGTTGATTTTCTTACATCTTCTTCTGTTGGTACCTGGCGTTTAGCAGGCTTGTTACTTATGCTTTGGCTACCGAGCATGGGATCGTCTGGTACCACACTGAACTGATAATTCACAGACTCGATTGGAATGGCTTCGTCAGTTTGTTGGTTGCTGACTGTGTTCAACGCGGCTGCAATTACCGACCCGGTTGGCGTGCCACTATGATTTTCAAATTCTGATGTGTGGTCCTGAAGGCCACAAGTTCCACCTTCACCGTACATCCCACCGAACATTGTGGGTGACGGTCACACGGACTAGTATATTAGATGAGCACGATTACCAATCGATTGTTTTCACCTAGAACACAGTAGATTGTATTTATTGGTAAACTATTACGTCTACCACACACACACACACTACTTGTTTACCGCGACCGATTAGCTAGCTTCGGTTATAACTTCACCAGGAAACGTAAACTACCAGGAAGTTGTTGCTCCGAGAGCTCGCTGCAGACTGAGCACACTGTGGTTGCGGTCATGTCGACAACGTCCGCTTCTGTTAGTTATCGTGCGCAGAGAGCTGGCAGGCGGAGAACCACAGGTAGCTTGTTGCGTTGTTACGGGTGGTCTGTTTATTTCGTTGAAATCTTGCTTGTTATACTAATTCAGTATAATGCTTAGTGGATCTTCGTACTAATGCCATCTGACTGACGTGACCGTACCCGGCTGGGCCAATCTGTGTGTTATTTCTCGATTGGTCTCTATTTTTTAATTATATTAGTCGCGGAGTGTAGTATACCTTTATGTTTGTACTGGCTGACCTGAAAAATCATTTGCAGGAATCGATTTTTAAAACACTACAGACGAAAATAGTTTGTTTTGCACTTGACGCCCATATATAGAATCTATAGTGAATGAAAGGAGGGATTACACTTTTATATATCCGAATTTTTGTGATCACATTTAGAGCCTTGCTACGCAGCAACAGAGACTGATTCACTGAGACGGTATAGTAACTTGGTTGTCAGTACTATTCTCAAGTAGGCCTACCAATGTTCAGTGACCCAGGTTAGTTGCTGACCCGTTAGCTATAGCTGGCGGAAGTGAATTGATCTCTACCTAGTGAATTGCAGAACTGCACGCTTGGTCGGATTTAAATTAACATTATTTTTCCTACACAACCTGATAATTACATCAGGTCCCATTCGGACGAGTACACATTATTATCGTTTTAAAAAATTGCGCAAGATTGTTTTTTGGTTGTGTGAGGATCTCGTTGAAATAAACATTGAAGAGGGTTGGCGAAATTATCAGTCTTTGGGTTGTTCCTGCTCTGATGGGGTGTTTTGCAGACTTCTATAGTTCTGCTAAGACATAGAACTTCCTGTAATTGAAGTATTTAGATATGAGTGAGATACAGCATAATCGGATATCCGTCTGGTCTTGAAGTTTTTCAACGAGTTTTGGTTTCCACACTCTATCGTGGGCTCCTCC
>CM061921.1:264709241-264725238 GCA_031002005.1 Vandiemenella viatica
CTTTGCTTGGAGCCATTTTTCTTTTGCTATTTTGCATTTCCTATTTATCTGATTTCTAAATTGCCTGTACTGCTCTCTTCCTGCTTCATCCTGAGCATTTTCGTATCTTCTCCTCTGATCCATCAGCTCCAAAATTTCTTCTGTGATCTAAGGTTTTCGGTCAGCTTGTTCCCTAAAGCCTCATGTTTCTTTATCAGCTTTCATTTTTTCGGTCTTAAATGCATTCCATTCGTCCTCGGTTGAGCTCCTTTCAGAGTTACTTCTTAGACCTAAGTCTACCATTTCTGCAAATTTTTCTCTCGTGCTAGAATGTTTCAGTTTATTCACTTCTAGTCTGTTCTGCTTATATTGCTTCCTCATTCGCTTAAATTTCAGCCTGCCCTCCATTATTATCAAATTATGGTCAGAGTCTATGTCTGCTTCTGGGTACGCTTTACAGTATAGAACTTGATTCCTGAATCTCTGTTTGACCATGATATAATCTAGCTGATATCTGCCTGTATCCCCATGACGTTTCCAGGTGTATATTCTTCTTGCATGGTTCTTAAACAGTGTGTTTGCCACTATTAGCTTATATCTTTCACAAAATTCTAGCAACCTGCTTCCTCGCTCATTTCTTTCTCCTAGACCAAAACTTCCTACAGTATTCCCCTCTTTTCCTTCTCTCACTATTGCATTCCAATCACCCATGATTATTAGATTTTCCTCCCCTTTCACATATTGGATTAATTCTTCAATTTCAGTGTATATTTTGTCTATTTCTTCGTCATCTTTCTGTGATGTTGGCATATACGCTTGTACTAATGTGATTGGGACGGGCTTAGTTTCTAACCTCATCAAAATAATCCTGTCATTAAACTGTTCATAATAACTCACCCGTTTCCCTACTTTCTTGTTCATTACAAATGCTACACCAGTGACTCCATTGACAGCTTGTGTACTAATTATCCTGTGTTCCCCAAACCAGAAATCCTGTGCATCCTTCCATTTAATCTCACTAATCCTAACAACTTCTAACTTAAGTTGTTCCATCTCCCTTTTTAAGGTTTCTAACCTACCTGCCCTATTCATACTTCTAATATTCCACGCTCCGACTCGTAGAATGTTTATATCCATTCTGATGACTACTCCCTGAGCAGTCCCCACCCGGAGATCCGATTGGGGGACTATTTTACCTCCGGAATATTTTACCCAGGAAGAAGCCATCATGAATATATGTAATTTGAGAGGATTACATGTCCTCGGGATACCCTTTGTGTCTTTAATGCAGTGGTTTCCCGTTGCCTTCTGCATCCCCATGCCGTTGATCATTTCTGATTCATCCGCCTTTAGGGGCCGTTTCCAACCCCAAGGGCAAGAGGGTGCCCTGAACCGCTCCCTGCTCTTCCGCCCTCTTTTCGGAGGCCGTTGGAAAGCAGTGGGTGATTCCTTATAGCGGGAATCTTTCAGTCGCCAGAGCCTCGTCTGTGCAAACAGGGTGCACCACGTGAAGGAGAGGTTGACATTTGGTTGGAAAAGGCTCGTATTGCCTCTCCCAAACCCTTACACCTTTATAGCATAATAAGCACCTTAAAATTCTTATTTGATAATCTAGTGCAATTTATAAAAGAAATAGAACTCCTTCTAAGTGAACATAGCATTTTCATACCGCGCCTGGGGAAGGTTTCATTCAAAAACCATTGCCGAATTCTCTCCCGTTCCTTTTCCCCCATTGCTCTCCCACCTCTACGTCGACGAGGCGTAAAGCCATAAAAAATCAGTTTCATATTACTAAGAAGTATAGAAATTAATGTTTAATTCGCATGAGAACTGTCACCCCACTGAGACTTTTGTACATTAAAAGAAGTATTGCATTGGATGCCACAGCATGGTTACGTATTTATAGACAGTATATATTATGAGAAGACAGATAATTCTATTTTATTTTTTCAGGAACGAGGTTTAGAAAATTGCATGTTGTTCTGAAGACTATGATAAAATTTAACGAAAGAGCTACGTTGAAGAGCTAAGGATGTAGTATTAATACACCAATAAAAGATGCTCAGATGTGAGCTGTGGGCAGCGGACACGCAGGCGCCGAGCAATACGTGAACCAGAATCTGTCAACAGATAAAGAAAATTATGTAGAAATAGTTGTATACAATCGGGGTTGTAACCAACGTGATAATCAACATAAGCAGTGTAATTAAGATCATATGGTACTAGAGAAACTTCTTTGAATTGTCGTAAATGACTGAAGTTTTATTCCAGAAAGAGTCTAATAGAAATAAATAAATATGATTTAATAATGACGCAGCACTGAAAAGATAAAATAATAATAATTGAAACTAGATAGACCTCATAAATTAATTATTTTCCAACAACGCCTATGTGTATTGTCTCGAAATAACCACGTCCGTTAAAAATCTTTGATCGCTCAGTGACGTAACATCCGTTACGCAGTAGTGTTACTCTGCTAAATTAAACCACTGTCTATATCTTCAGCAGAAGTTTCGCTTCAAAACAGTTAAAAACAAATTATTTCTTACCAAAACCGTAAGATTAGCTTCAGCGGTAAAATACTTATACATACCAAGTTCTACATGGACAAACTATCAGTGATACTCTTTTCTTCCGAACTTCTACTCTTCGAAGTCGAACTTATTAGAGCAAAGAGTGAAAGTGGTGTAAGAAAAGGAAAGGAACATGGCCATGACACTTTGAGACAGAGATTTCTGCAAACCATGGAAAAACCGAAATTTTAATGGCCAGACGGGGAATTGAATCTGCGACCTCCACAAATGCCAGGTATATGCAATACTAGTTACATTATCTCAAGCGTGTAATGACAGAAAAAAAAAAAAAAAATAAGCTGACGAGTTTAATTTTTTGACAATGTAAGCCGCGCAGCCAGCTGAATGTGATCATGACTCCTGCATTGTAGCAGTTTCTCCAGTACGTTGTAGTAGTTTTTAACTATGAAAACTTCAGGACGGACACAACATTAATACACACACACAACACTTAAACCCCCATGGCCTCGGCTGAGATCGAACCGGCTACCTTCGGCACGTGGCGTAATCTATGAGGAAGTCTTCTCAGGGATACCAATGTGTATTTCCTTATATTGTGACTTCGGAATTATCTGTCACCGTACCCATAATATACTTCCAACTTCCGTCATTGAAGCCGTTGACAAGAAATATGAAGTCGAAATTTCGTACCTATTAAAGTTTGCAACAGAAAAGCTGCTATTTAGGAAACGATTACATACTGATAACAGCACATTATTTCATTTTGATTTGGGAATGGATGTTAAATAATAGGTAATGTGAAGCGTTTCAAATAAATGAAACAAGAATTGGCTATGATCTCTAAATGCATCTACCAATTGAGAATATTTTTAAACTACCAAACCTTCAGACATCAATGAAAAAGAACGGAATGAGCTGTGGTCAATGAACGATGGTTGAAACATACAACTTCCATCTGAACATCAAATGTGATATTTTGAGTACAAAGGATAACTTTATCTCTACATTTAGAATTTAGTTTTGCAGTTATGTTTGCGCCAATTGAAGAAATTTTGGAATTTAAATCTTTCCTATGAAAACCACACGTAGGCTATTCTGTTTTAAGCTTAGGACTCTACTCCTCATTGACGTCATCGTCACTGAGGTGGGAGAGGTTTGAGGACAAAGAACGGAAGAAATTTGTCCTTGTACGATTGACAGAATAATCCCGGTATTCACCTTTAATGAATTTTGGAACTCAGGGAAAAAACGGAGTGTGAACGGTCAGCCGGGAATTTGAACTCACGTCTAAATTTTCACCCCGTAAGATCTAGTAAGGCATTTTCTTATAGGAAGGACGATCGTTATGAACAATTTTTGTTAATTAGTCAAACAGTTAGTGACTTTTTCAAGTTTCAAATCCGTATGTTTTAAACTTTTAGGAATTAGATGACTGCATTTTGAACGGGTATTTTTTTTGAAATTTTAAAAGGTATTTATCGAAAACTTTCTGAAAATTTCTTAGGTGTCTGTAGAAATGAGTGCGCTGTTGTTGGTACCGGTAACATGTGACTTGACGTGATTAAATTCTGAAATCTGTTGTAAATTGAACATTTCTGTGTCTGCTTCAAGAATGTAGGTTCAGCTATTTTAGGAAACTACAGTGGCCGAGTCCCTTTCTAATTACTGTCGGTATATGCTTTTATTGTTATATTATACTCAGGAAATCAATGTTCCTTGCGTATATGTGTCTATGTTTTCCTCTGTAGAGTAGAACATTCAGCAGCATAATCAGAGGGTAATATGTGCAGCCTAGTTGAACGAGGGTGAAGAAATTCACTGCTAGAAAATTTTCATAATTTCCTTGTTGTGTGTGACCTTTGAATTATCATCTGCCTTAGCCATTATGACCATAGAAACGATTAAACATTTATTTACCAGAGATAAGATATTTAAATCATTTTCTTGAGGTTAATCAATTTTCCATAATTTGTATTTCCATTTTAAAAACATTTAGTCCATCAGCACTGAGGCCGGTTACACACTGTGCGGTTTTTACCGCAGCATAAACTTAACCGTTGCCGCCTACAGAATTTGAGGTGTTTACACATTCAGCGGTAGAACTACCGCTGCTATTTCAGTGGTAAAACTTCCACTGCTATGAAGAGCTGGCAAAAGATGACGTGGTCGGGCGTCGGTACCTTGCTTTTGAAGAGTTGAGTTTCATTTTGTGAAATTAGAAGTTAATTTAGTTAATTTCGTGTTTGTTATTTCGTTGTGATGTTTTAAAATTATTTTGACGGTTCTGTAGCCATAGAAATAGGAAAAGAAAAAACCAAAGAAGAACAGAATATTTGAGGAACGATGACACCAAGTTTTTCAATTATTTTGGGAAGTTTATTTCGACAATTGCATGCGAAACTAAAGTACGGCATTCAAAGGAGAAATACCCAGTTGATGAATTGTATTTAACCTGTGGAAATGCTGGCAATCACCTTAAAGTAAGCAGTTTTCTGATGGGCCAGCTATAGATAAACATTTAATTTTATATAATTCCAATCCACTATATATATTTTGTGTTAATTAGGATGAAAACTCCTTGAGGTGAATATGAAAAGGTGTACAAGAAAAGTTTGAAAAATACACTGTACTATATAATGGCTAAGACTTACATTTTTTGTAACTAATACATATACTTCACTGTGTAATCAATTCATCAGTGTTGAGTATACTCTATATTGCTTTTATACTTACAAGCACAAGTGACCTGTTAAATATTTGTGGTTAGATTGTAATATGCTGAGTATTTTAATAACTATTACTTTACAAAGAAAAATCGAAAGTAAGTGGCGAAGGTCATGCCGAATTTACTGAACAGCTGTTTTTTTTTAAAAGTGTCCC
The DNA here is from genome assembly GCA_031002005.1 of Vandiemenella viatica. NCBI lineage: Eukaryota > Metazoa > Arthropoda > Insecta > Orthoptera > Morabidae > Vandiemenella > Vandiemenella viatica. The sequence continues at coordinate 264,714,635 of CM061921.1, forward strand.
AAAATGTTAAGCGACGGAATTTCGGTCTAATGTTGAAAGTTTTCCTTCGCAAATGTTTAAGAAATAAGGACACAGTTATATAGTATTAAACATCAAAATCTTTCTATAAAATGTGATTCAACATTTTACAAGTTCCAGTTGAAGCTGTAAAAAATTATGTAAATACGTGATCAAAAGTTTACTATCCAATGACATTTTTCCTCATTTTCCATTTCGTCAAAATCATTCCTAATTTCAAGTTACACATCTTTCCAAGTGTTCCTGGTAGCGTCCCGATCTTTAAAATAATATAATCTTTAGTCTCTTAACACTGGGCTCGCTTCTACTGACGAAATGAGAAGATAATTATCTATCTCCCCTAAACTCATATTACGATTTTTAAATTCAAAAAATGTTAATTTTACACAGACCAAAAAGCACAAGCGGTTAAAAATCTGCCGAGTGTGTAAGCGCCTGTCCGGTAACATGGGCCACTGTCTGGACTACGGCGGTTAAACTATCGTCGAAATGTAGTGGTAGCGCGTGGCTGCATACCTGCCGTCGACGGCAGCGCTGCCGCGAGTTTTCCCTAACACCCAGTGTGTAAGCTCCTATTTGATCCCTTGCGCCACTACTGGAACGACGGCGACGGGAAATTTTCCACCTCAGCCGAAACCGCCCAGTGTGTAACCTGCCTGAATATTAATTAATTTATTTTATTATGCAAATAGTACGAGGTATAACATTTACAATATGCTATGAGAACAATCTTAAGTCAAATTTAACAAGGTGATTTTTTTTTAAGTTTTTGAATGACGAATATATATGAACTCAGTTCTGTATAACAACTCTTTCATCCTTTTCCTATCTATTGTCACGTAACTGTAAAAATATTTCTTACTTGGTCGTTTTGGTAATTTTAGAAAAATTCCTAATAGCATCTCTATGGATGCTCTTCACTGGAAAATGAAATATTTCGAGTATGAATGATCTTATTCAAAGACGATGTCAAAATTCAGTGTTCTATTAACAGGTCTCACCGTCATGTCATTCGTATTTCAGAATTTAAAATTTTATTACAATAATGTTATAAAGATTCAACTACACATTATGTTCTTTTATACTGATAAAACAACCTTCAGAATTGACTAGAGGAAATTATGGTCTACAGTAGTATTAACGGAAGTTGTGTTTGAGCTCGATAACTGACGGTAACGCTCTTGCCTTGTCTTCGGGAGGACGTGGGTTTCATTCCCCGTCCGGCCATCCAGATTTGGGATAGTTCCATAGCTGAATTCCTTACCGTTCCTTGCACCTAATCCTTTCCCAAGAAATTTACCCAGTATTACCCGCGGGTCCACATGTTACATACAAATCGAAACCGTATCAAAATCGGAACAACTGTTTTAGCATCAATCATGTTGAACAATAGAGGCCCAGCCAAATAGAAAGCGGGCTACCTGCGAGCACAGAACGTGCCGGACTGACAGCAGTCCGGCGATGCTTTAATGTTCGAACAGAGTGAGAACATCTGATGGGAGGACCATTGTTGAAGCAGTCGTGGACGACAGAAGGCGTAGTTCGTTTTCTTCGCTCCCCTTGTTATTAAAATGTCCAGAAGATCCTCCAAGGATGAAGCATTGTTTCTCCTGCTTGCTATGAGTAGTTAAAGGCAAAAAAATAATATTTATCTACGAAATTAATGGAAAAAAGAAAAATTCGGGGAAATTCAAGGACTGTACACTGAATGAAATTTAGAAAATAGTTTTTATCTTCATTTTCAAATGTCTTAACAACACCGAGCGTGTTGGGTGAACGGTTACCGTTATGGCCTCGCATTCTGGAGGACGCGGGTTCGAATCCCCGTCCGAGTATCCAGATTTGGGGTTTCCATGGTTTCCCCAAATCACTCCAGGCGAATGCCGGGATGCTTCCTTCAAAGAGGCCATGGCAGAATTCCTTCTCGTTCCTTATCCCCAGTCCCATCCCGCCTCTAATGACCTTAGCCGTCGACGAGGCGTAAAGCGTGTAGTAGAAAATACCTTTGGCATTTTAGCTCAAAAGTGGTGTATATTTTTTAGGCCCATAGAGTTTATGTTGTCAAAGCTACATATTGCTTTCACCATTTCGAGAAAAGTTACCCAAAACTGTTCACTGAAACTAACTACAAGATGTCTCAATAAAAACAAATCAATCCGCCAATGTTTTCTCAACTGCAAGTTGATTGCTAGAACAATCAACTAACGCTGCCCATGCCATACTAACCATTTTCTAAATTACTTCCACAACCTAAATTCATTATTCGATTGATTTTCTCATGGGTTATGGAAAATAGTAAAGGTTGTATAAAAAAGAATAATAAAAATATAGGCCTACATACTAACCTGACATCACCAATTTCTTTCTTCGTTTCATATATATATATATATATATATATATAACGTTCTGATACTCTCAATGCCGAGTGTTGTATAAAAATACGTACTCCCGCATGCACTGAATGAGCTTTTCCTCTTCGTGTGCCTCTGTCTTTGATACTCAACCTGTCGCTGGTCCACCTCGCGGTTTGACTACGATGATAAAATACAATCTACTATAGAGTACTTTCTGTTTGACTGATCCTTAAAGAGATCCGAATTTGCAAAATTTCTCAGCTTCTTGAAATCACATAAAAATGAATGATACCCTTTTCTGTAACGCGATGTGCATTAAATGAAACCAATCTAAGTCAGACCAGTAATTTTTACTTGATTCGTGTTCTACGAAAAATTATACTCTATTATTCATCTTTTCCATGAGCACAACGTGCCCCATTTTACCGATGTGACCACGAGCTGTACATTAAACAAAACCTCATCAAAATCCTACCACTAGCTTTTACGTAAATCGCACTGATCTAAAAGTTATCTTACATTTATAAGTTTTACGGTGAAACTTCGGAATGAAACATGCCCTGATTTACACGTGGCCGACAGGCCGTACATTAAACGGAAACCCATTAAACTACGACTAGTCGTGTTTGCGTGAACTGCGTTAAACGATAAATTAATATTCTACTAATGCGTGGACATTTTCATCTTAAGTTTCTTAGATTTTTGATATCACATCAAAATGAAACATGCCGTATTTTAAATAAGGAACCTTGGCCAGCAGGTTTTGTGTGAATTCAGTTTATCCCAACTTGGAAAGAGACAGACAGATATAAACAAAAAGAAATAATTTGTTAATTCTTCGTAATTTATTGATAGTTTTCCCAACGATTTTTTTTTTAAATATTTTAAATGCTCAGACTTTTTCCGGTTGCAGTTTTATTATCTTTATATATAAAGATGAATGTATGTTTGTTTGTTTGTTCTTCATACAAATCCACAGTTTTTATCCGATCTTGATGAAACTTTGCACACTTATCCTTTGAAACAAGGAGATAAATACTGTCTACATTTGGTTGAAAAATTATCTGTATAAATAACACATGTTGTCTCATAACTTCGAAATACGTCGATAGACAGACACGTTGGATGTGGACGTCTCCGTACGGTGTTTACGTGTAGTGGACTGGCAGCTCAGTGGTTAAAGCGCTTCCTTACGAACGTCGTGGTATCCGGTTCAAATCTCCGTGGAGGCTAAGATTTTTAAAAATTGTTTTTCATCGTAAGAGTCAGGCCTGGGACGTAGGTTATTTGGATTGAATGTTAAACTGTAGATATTATAAAGTTAGGGGTGCAATGCGAGGCAAATCGTAGGTAGTCTTGCAATTTTGTAGTTGTACACTTTTTTACGTTATAATGATCCCTCAGGTGTTGTTCGCAGTCAGTGTGTTAATGTGAACCACAGTAATACTAATATAAATACGGAAGTAAGTCTCTGTCTTTTTGTTACGTTTTGACGACTATATGGCTATATCGTTGTGATGGAATTTTATAAGGAAAGCTGTATGAAGGGCACAGGATATTTTTTCCAGTATGATTAACAGTTGTAGTCACGAAATTTTGAAATCTTATAGAATAGTGACAGAAATATGTTGGAAATTGATTCTCTTCAAGAGGCAGGTTCGACGGTAGAATGATATAGTGATAGCTTTCCTGTCATATTATGCCGACTCGATATTGTTTGGGACCAATCCTTCGTTACCAACAACTTTTTATATTTAATTCTGGCAATAAAATTCTTAATCCGCGCGTACGAAGTCGCCGGTACGAGGCTAGTATGTACATATTGTAGCCGGAACAGGCCACAATGGCATTGCTCTTCCGGATGGATTAACAAATTAATTCTTACTCTGGTTTTCTCCCGTATTGAAATAGAATGACAACACTTGCTGCAACCACTCAATTGTCCAAAGAATTTTTTACCAGTCTCTGACACTCTCCGAATTTAACAAAATGGTTAGGTTTGGAGAGTGTGAGGAGATTAATATTAAGAAGCATTCTGGATGCTCTAGATAGTAAATTCGATCAAACACAACTCTCAAAGGGACACCACCAGGGAGTAACTCCGGAAAGCTAGTCTTGTGACTAGTGTCAGGTGCATTTTTGACATACAGCATAACTGGTAGTTATTGTACTATCTGAACGCCAAATGGAGCTTGATGCTTGCTGCAGTCAAAGAAAGATAAGAAAGTTCTAAGAACTTGGAATTAGTCTCTACAGGCAGCCGTCATTGACCGAGCGATGACCCATCCTGATTGACAAGTAATCAAACAAGCTATTCAGTGACATAACAGAGTAAACGTCAAACCGTACACTCCAGGAAATCCTGTAGAAGGAACTCCAGATGGGCAGAACAGGCAACCTCCACTTCATGAGGGAGGCTAATTATTCCATAGCACCATTTATAGGAGTAATGGACAAGAGAGACAAAGTGAGTCAAGTTGAGACTAAAGCAGAAAAAGTGACAAAAATCTATACCTGTTTCATGTATATACCTCGCAACAAATTAATCGAACTGCTAATGCAGATAAATAGCTAATACTCCTATAATTTATTCAGCACTATTATTAATATAGGTAACTAAATAATATTCAGTTAACGGTGACTATTTTACTAACATCAATATAACCATACATGGTGTATAAAATTCAACTAATATTTACAATACACACTATGTATACAAACTATGCTATAACAGGAAAAATAAAAATAGTAAAAAATTAATAAGTGTCACCTTCAGCAAAGTGTTAGATTCTTCAAGAGGAGGTTGGGCTGGGATACTTTGAAAGACAGGTAACATATTTTCCGCAAGAATTAATTTACTTTATGGATTTACGCCTCGTCGAAGTCATTAGAGGCGGGATGGGACTGGGGGCAAGGAACGGGAAGGAATTCGGCCATGGCACTATTTAAGTAAGAATTCCGGCATCCGCCTGGTGTGATTTGGGGAAACCATAGAAATCCAAATCTGGGTGCCCGCCACGGAGATTCAAACCGGCATCCTTCTGAATGCTTGACCAGAGTGTTAACCGCTCACCGACCACGCACGGTATTAATTTACACAACGTATCTGGGGTATAACGACCGAATGCACAATAGTGAGAATTCAAGGTGCGTAGAGTTGCCTGTAATGCCTTCGTTTCTTTCTGGTTTTAAATTCATAGTGTGTTGATGTAAACTGTAATTTGGCATGGTTAATGGTATCATATATCTCTTGGATAAATTGATAATAAGTCACATTTTTTTCATATAAGGATTTTTTTTTTTAATCCCACCATATTCTTTTCACTATGAGTTGTCGTACTCTTACAGCATCCAAGCATAGTGGTTAAAGGTACTATCAAGTAGTTTAAAATATAATTTCAAAGAAAAAAAATCGTTCAATGACGACAACCTAGTAGGTGAGTAACAAAGTTTTTGTCTGGTAATGTAGAGAACATGGATTCAATCATTCTTCCGGTGATCGAGATTTTGGCAATGGATTGTTTCTAGATATCTGGTTTGAGAACAGACGTTCCCGTTCCTTAGCCTTCATCCACTACCGGCCCGAATGACTTCAACCTCAAGAAGCTGTGAGCTCCTAGTTAAAGAAAAATATAACAATATAGTTCCGTCTCCAGCATCGAGATTAATTAAATGTAAAACTTAAATTACCTCGCAACCCAATGTTGAAGCTTTTAATGAATTTAGGTTGTAATTTAATCATACATCACCAATGCTGGACTTTATTTTCACAAAACGATAATATATTCCGATTTTCTGCTTTGTATTAAAAAATTGTTTTCCGATATCAAAGATTCAGAGCGTTTGAGCATTACGAGATTTATTTTCATTTCCTGTTATTGGAATCAAAACAAATGGAAAGAAACTACAGTTTACTAAAATTCTGCATCGGAGGAAAACGAGGCCTGACAAAGGCCGCGCGTTGCACGCGTAATTTGGAACAAGACACGCAGAGGGGTAACAAATGAAAGAGAACAGTCAAGATAACGTGATAATGAAAGAGAAAGGCAAAACGTGATTACAATACACGTATTCTAGCACCTCTGGAAAATGTACGCTGCAGTGGTTGAGGGTGATCATAAAAAAAAAAATAAACATATTTCACTATCTGAGCTTATTATATTCGTTACAGACATCACGTTACTATTGTCATCACAAGAATTGGATTAAAATTTATAGGAACAATGTTTAGATCGCTTATGACAGATCTGAACTAGTTGTCATGTTATCCTTCAGCAGTATTTGGATGATAGTGTGTAGTAATGTGTAACTCATACTTGCAAAGTGGATGCTTTTATTTTATTACAGAGAGTAATTCAAGTTATATGCTAAAAATGAAACCTCAGGAACCGTACGTTAAGGATATTTTCTCACCACGTTTGCCCTATCGATAATTGTGAAGTGTAAGGGTCATTAGAGGAGGGATGGGATTGGGGACAAGGAACGGAAAGGAATTCAGCCATGACCTTTTGAAGGAAGCATCCCGGCATTCGCAGGGAGTGATTTGGGGAACCCATGGAAAACCCAAATCTGGATGCCCGAACGGGGATTCAAATTCAAACCGGCGTCGTCCTGAATGCGAGGCCAGAGCGTTAACCGTTCGCCCACCACCCTCGGTCTCAGAAACCTATGTCAATCTCATCTAATTCACACATACTACCTTTGTATATGATTTAAACATTTATGCGGGTGACTGATTCATTACAAAAATCGAAATATGCTTTATATTACCTAGTCTTTCTAAATAATCCAAGATTATCTTTTAGCTTCTTCAGTGGCGTTTTTCCATTTACTGGTACGAATTAATAATACGTCATTACTGCTGTAATAATACGTTATCGAGCTAAAATAATAGAAAAGTTTCAAACTTATTTGGCACGTAGCAAAAATTGCCGGAGAGTCAGTTGTAATGCCTTTGTACCCGTAAACATGTAAGTAAGAATGGATGTTTAAAAAAAAAAAATTGGATTCGCACTGCCGCCTACTTTCGGCCTTCGAGGACCACAAGCTTATCGCTATAAAATGTCAATAAAGAATATAGTGCCTCGTTCAGTATTTCTGCCGAGATTGGATCGCTAGAAGGGCGTAGAATAGTTAGTAGAATAGTTAAACTTTGCGTAAAGAACTAGTCGGTTGCCAGGAAGATTTTTTTAAATTGCTTAACGTCTCTTAACAGCGAGGTCTTTAGAGACGGGAAAGGATGGGGGGGGGGGCAAGGAATGGGAAGGAATTCGGCCATGGTCTTTTGAAGGAAGCATCTCGCCAGTTGCCTGGAGTAATTTGGGAAACCCAAATCTGGATGCCCGGACGGAAATTCGAACCACCGTCCTCCCGAATGCGAGGGCAGAACGCTAACGGTTACACCACCATTCTCGATGCCAGGAAGAATTATGCTATGATTAACATAACCATACTTGCGTTAGCAAAACCTCTCATTATTGCAATAGGTGTCTGAAATTGAGATGATATGTTCTCGCCAGTAAAATCATTTTTCTATATACTGTTGTTACAACTACTCTTGCCCTAGTAGAAGGTGTTCCGAATTCTGTTTTACAAACGTCTTTAAACATATTATTGTAAATTGATAACAGACGATTATAACTAAAAAATATATGGACTAATGACAGTTACTAAATGCGTGTATGTGGAAACTTTGATGTTAAAACACTCTTACTGTCGAAACGTTAATTTCTGGCTGAAATCTATAACAAAATTCCATGATGGTGTCTGGCAACTGATTCGAGTCCTGGTTGAGGAAGAAGTTTTCAACATCAGGACGTGGCCGGTAGTTTAAAAAAAGTTGTAGTCCATAATTCCTTCTCCCTTCCTTTAGCTTTCATTCATTCTCAACGAAAATACACATCACACTTATCCTTATAAAAACAGGAACACGTACATACACATCCATCACTGGGAAGGCAAGGCGCAATCTCCCCATTTAATTTAACCAAGAAACTTGCCATGGAAGAACATATTCCTTCATTGCAGCCACCAAGCCTTGGACAACGGCCGATTGAGATAATCATCATAACAACGCTAAGCTGATTAATCTGGCTCATTACTGGAAGCGTAATTGAATGGAGTTCTGAATGACTATTGGAGAATTGTGGGCCATTTCCTCAATTGCGATAGGATCAATTTTATGAATAATTGTAACGCCAATGCAATTGAAATTGTTGTTTTTATTTTCCGAACGCGTTTCGCTTCATTTGCCAAGCATCTTCAGCAGTTCTGTATTTTTCTTTGGTCACATGTGCTTATAATTGTACAGCCTTTTATCATCAGTTATGTTTGTAACTGCAGTATACATTACACATGTTGGTTGCATTTTTGCGGTTATATGCGTAGCACTGTAATACATTGAGTTCTGATGTCTTACGTTAGTTACTGTACATCGTGAAAACAGTAACTAACGTAAGACACTGAAGCGTTCTGGCGTACTTCACATTACACAATATGCTATGCCAGAGGTTAAGGTCGGGTTAAGCGCCACCGAAAATCCCCGTCGAGACAAGGATTCGAACCGGGGACCTTTCAATCTCCAGTCAAACGCGTTAACCACTGAGCCACCAGTGACTTCCTTCTAATGGTGATGCCAATTGTTTGGCTAATCCAAAGTTTTTGTCAGTAAAAGCGAAGAGCAGCCCCGTTGGCATTAATAGAGCGTAAGCTGATTCGAATCTTGGTGGTGAAGAAATTTTCAGCCTCAGGACCTGTACAGCAGATAAAAGAAATTGTGGTGGACAATTCTTAAACACCGCATTGTGCACCAAACGCCCTGGTTAAATCCCAAACCTCCCCGCAGTGCATTTGGAATGAGGGAATACGGTACTGTTGATGGTGATTCGTCTCGAATCTTCATTTCTAATTTGATACAACACAAGCAACACACTTTCACAATTACCCACACCTACAATAACACACACACTGGAGAAGAAACGAGAAACCTCCACAGTTAATCTTCCAACGTGAGTTCCCAGATGGTAGGACATCCTCCATGGTAACCGCCAACGCCCGGAATCAGACATGGCACAATAGTAGGAGAAGAAAATTGAAGGAATGACTAAATCTAATGAAAAGGTAGTTGTTTCTTGTAAAAATATTAATGTTTAGCTTGTATGTTTTTCGTGGCTTACCACAGACTTCTCAGAACCAGGATTCGATATTATGGACCAGGGCCTTCTGAGATCGGGCCACTGCGATGTGGCTTCAAAAGTAGAAGAGGTTCCGAATTCGGTATCTCACGTTTAAATTTGATTATTCAGGATCTGTTTTCTAGTTATGGCTGTGGAGCGACAATTTCACGGACCAGCCAGGTGGATGGTGTTGGGATGGCTTCGGTGCTCAGCCAAGTATATGGTGACAATGTGGCGTCAGCCGTGAATTTTGAATTACAACTGCCGGTAAGTATAACCCCTCTGAAATGAACAATGTGTTAAAGTTCTGAATAAATCAAATGGAAAATACACCATTACAGCAAGCAACAATGAGCTGTATGGGCAAATTTAATTCTATTATAAGGCAGCTCTAATAATGAGGTGACGTCACCTTTAGAATCATAGCTATAATTTCAGCCTCGGAAAAAGGAGGAGGGAGGACATTCAAAGGTGGCTGCACCAGAGGTGCGTTGTCGGGGTAAAGCCCTGAGCTGACAAGTTGTCGGTGGGCAGTCAGTAATACAAGCAATATCCTCGTTGATTCTAAAAATACATAATTATCGATATCTAAATAGCAAGCAAATAGATTGAGAGTCGTTAAGACTACACCAGTACAGCAGTTTGCTTACTTTGTTACATATGATACTCATCGGAACAATGAACACTGGTGTAACGCTGGATAAAAATTAAAGAGATTCAATGATGACATCACAAACTGTAATTCTTCCATACTAGAAACAAAGTGCTGTAGCCTATTAAGCTAATTATGTGGCAACAAATACTACTACCGGAACGTGCTTATTGTCTAGCATGGGTGAACCTCTGTAAAAATCATATATGCAACAGAGATTATGATACTATGCATGTACCGATTCTCTTTCTATTTAAAGGCATCTGATCGTTTTCACACCTATTAGAACTTTTACTGCCAGCAGTTTCCTGTAAAAAAAAAATAAATAATATATAAGTGCTCTATAATGAAAATTACTTATAAAAATAAAACATACTTCAGTAATAGGTACCGTCTGAAGTTCTC
>CM061921.1:264726238-264892196 GCA_031002005.1 Vandiemenella viatica
TTTTTTAAATAAATAATAAAAATGGAAAATTATTAGAGTCTTAGGTCATATTATGTGCTTTACAATACATCACATAAGTTCAAAAATATGGTTTTGCTTAATAGCCAGTTACCAGAGTTTTTTTTTACATTCTAAATAAACGTTCCATGACACCGAGAAAAGCATTCCATTTCACAAAGTGAAGTGAATATACTCTATAAAGTGTAGAATTGGCTCATAACATGATCTCATAACTTTTTTGTCACTGCACAAGCCTGAGACTTGGCTTTTTTTTGCGTGATTCATTATTATATCTCTTGATTCCTTGATTGATATTACAGTTGATTCAATGTTATTAAAAGAAACTACTCACCAACACGTAACTGTCAATTATTTCAGATTTACTTATGTGGCGTATGACGTTTTAGAGTGGAATTAATATTTTTTAGTAAGAAAGGAGATTTCTCGGCGAATGATTGCAGTGAAGTCCTCATATTTGTATCTCCGGATTTCATTGCATACACACGAAATTACACACGTGAGGAAGACGGCGGAGGCAGCCTTCGAAGTATGGTGTTTCCTACAACACAATTCGTCGATACATCCGTGAAAATTTCATTATAACTTTTTTACCTTTAGTCGAAATTATAACAAGGAGAAGAGGGATTAATCGAAAGCCTGAGCGGCACATGTAAGCAGTGGCTTTCGTCAAGAAACGTATTGAGGCAGCGCCAAAACAACAATAAGTCAAAGATATACAATTTCCTTTTGATAGCTGTTAAATAAATAGGTACGCGATCGTTAAAATTATGATAACATTAGTTTCATATCAACGAATAATAAATTTTCAGCTGCAATTATGAAATTGTCACAATTATTTTATCTGCAAATACAGAAAATGGGAAAATAAAACCGTGAATAAAAAGCTGCAACCATGTAGTTCAGATAACGTGTGCGACAGTTAAAAATAATTATATAGTTAGAAAATCGTACTAAATACGCACCATAACTCAAATTACAGAATGTGTTCCAAACAACGTAAGTTTTGATGAATCGTAAAAGTGTATTTATTTACTTACGAATGACGAAGGTTGACAAAAAAATGCTTGTTCACATGATCAAATGCCAAGTGGGAAGGGTACAGGCAAACAGTGCAAAATATCCGACAGAGACCGAGTGGGGCAGCGAGTCTCGCAGACTGACATGCGTTTCCGCCGGATTTTGCGGATTGCGGATCCGCTTAATTTTGGTGCGGGATCCGCCAGACTGTCTGATGATGCGGGATCCCGCGGATTGCGGGATCCCGCTTTGCTGGATTGCAATCCCTATGTAGGACACACGGTATACGACGTTGCCGCGTTTCCAGCAAGACACCAGCGGCGTAGGGAGAGAAAAGGAAGTCTAGGAATACTACTAATACCACTACTATATAATAATATGTGTTTTAGCAGCATTTTATGTGATAAAACTATAAAGAGAGACAGGAATACCAAGGCGGGTTTTATACGGTTCACTTTTCGTAATCACTCAGGATGAATCGCTCGCAGTGAAAGTGAAATACATACGTATCATCACAAATGATCCATTCAATTCACTTCAAGATGGCAACAAACAAACTTGTTCGTGTTGAAATATATTTAATGAATTAAAAGTTACATCGTGAAGAAAAGAAAGATAGAAGTTGTTGGACGAGAAATTGGATCTTGCGACGTGGTAGAATGGGTATTGGAGGACAAAACGGCATTTTAAAATCATCTTCGAATGTATAAGATTTGCTGTCAAAAAAACTCACCTCTAATTACAAAACAGGACACTAATGAATAAATGTATTCCGGCTGAACTTAAGCTAAAAACTACTCTTACGTTTCTTGCAACTGGTAACTGCTTTGAAACACATTCACTTAACATACACACACAATTTACACCACATTTGTCTGTTTTTAAAACTTTGGTTAATTCACTAGAACACCTGGTTCGTATAGTTTTAATTTTGCGCTTGACGTCTTCTGTCGTCAAAAGTGGGAGATTCAATTCTTTAATCATGTCCTCTGTACCACTATCTTTCATGTTTTTATTTTTATGTTTCAAATTTTGTGTTCTATAAACAGTCGTTATTATGAAAGAACTTAAAAATAAATAAATATTTGTCGCGTTGGAACCGGGACAGGTGTGAATTCGAAGGTTACTTGTCAATGAACACAGCACTTAAACTGAGAACAGGGTTTATTGAGAACTCAAACATACACGCAGCACTGACTGCCTCTTGGGCAGAATGCTCTTACTATTTATACACAGATAGAACGTACTAGAGATTACAAGAGTAGTTAACAAGTGAAATGTGAAAGTTACAAGTGACCTTAGGAAACATGTAGAATCTTCTGGAAATAATAAACAGAATTAAATAATTTTTGTCAGTGGGCGGATTGAACCGGCGACCTTCGGTACCGCAATTCGTGACTGCTACCCGCTGCGCCATGCTGGCAGACTGTACACTGGCGTTCATGCGGCATTGCTCCCATCTCCTGAGGAAAACAGCGTCCCGCTGTTAGATTTCTTTTGGGGCTACGCTGAAGTGTCCTGATCTTGATCTTGTCGTGGGTCCTCTGTAATGGCAGTTCTGGAGGGCCCCTCCTGTTGTACTATTATCTTCCTGTCCGACTTCCTCAGTATCCAAACCGTCCTCAGAGTCCTTGAACAAGAAGCTGGTTGTGCCTAGCTGCTCGTCAGGATTTGTAGTAAGGCTTCATGCGGAGGACGTGAACAATGTCCCTTCGCTTTCGTCGTTTCGAAGACGGCTCATAATCCTCGACTTCGTATGTGACGTCTGACCGGCGGCGTATGACACGATACGGAACCAAAGTACCGCTTCAGTACTTTTCTGATAGCCCAACCTTCCGGACAGGGGTAAAAATCCATACGAGATCTCCTGGGTTGTACGCAACAGGTCGGTGCTTGCCGTCATACCGCTGACGGTCCCTCTCCTGGGTGGCCAGTGTTCGTATGCGAGCCAGCTGTCTTGCTTCTTCGACCCTGGTAATGAGCTGTTTTATATAGTCATCCTGAGTGTCGTCCGGCTGGAATGGGAACAGCGTATCCATTGTGGTCTCAGCTTCACGGCCATGGAGCAGAAAAAACGGAGTGAAGCCTGTCGTATCTTGCCTTGCTGTATTATAAGCAAATGTGACCACTGGCAGTATTGTATCCCAATCCTTCTGCTCAACATCCACATACATCGACAGCATATCGGCTAATGTCTTGTTGAAGCGTTCTGTGAGACCGTTTGTCTGAGGGTGGTATGCAGTTGTCATCCTGTGGACAACGTCGCATCTTGACATGACCTCTGATACTAGTCTTGACTGGAATACCTTTCCACGATCGGATATCATCACACGTGGTGCTCCATGCTTCAAAATAATGTCTTCTACTAGAAATTTTGCAACCTCTGGAGCTTCTGCAGTCGGCACAGGTTTGGTGACAGCGTAGCGCGTGAGGTAGTCGGTGCAGACTATTAATCCATCGGTTACCGGTTGTCGACTTCGGGAACCTCCCTAAAAGGTCGATCCCAATTCGGTGGAATGGAACTGCTGCAGGTGGAATTGGTACTAGATGACCTGGAGGTAATTGCGGCACATGTTTCCGTCGCTGGCACTCTTTACAGTGACTCACATAATGCTTGACAGATCGGTAGAGACCCTTCCAGTAATACCTGCGTCGGATTCGGTCCAGGGTCTTCACAAATCCCAGATGACCGGATATTGGAGCGTCGTGGAAATACTTGAGAATAGCTGGCTGGAGATGAGCTGGAACGACCAGAAGCCACTTGGGGCCTAGTGGATCGTAGTTGTTCTTATACAATGTCCCATCTATCAATTGAAACCCTCCTTTGGCCGGTTCTCCTTTCTCCAAGGCGTCTATGGTTCTTAATAACTCTGAATCTTCCCTCTGTTCAGCTGCAACGTCACCTAATTCAGCGAGGGCTGAAATTCCATTCATGCTGTTGTGTTCTATTAAAGGATTCCTTGAAAGGCTGTCGGCATCCTTGTGTTTGCGTCCGTTTTTGAATACCACCGTGACGTCGTACTCTTGAAGTCTAAGTGCCCATCTTGCTAGTCGACCTGATGGATCCTTCAAGCTGGTTAGCCAACATAAAGAATGGTGGTCTGTTACGACGGTGAAAGGTTTGCCGAATAAATACGGACGAAACTTGTTGATAGCCCAGACAACTGCGAGGCATTCTTTCTCGGTTGTAGAGTAGTTTATCTCGGGCTTAGAGAATACTCTTGATGCATAGGCTATCACCTTCTCAGCACCTTCCTGAATTTGCACAAGCACTGCACCGATCCCATAACCGCTGGCGTCAGTGTGAAGTTCAGTTTCTGCATTCTCGTCGTATAAGGCTAGAACTGGTGCGGAAGTTAGAGCCTCCTTAAGTGCCTGGAAAGATCTTTCTTTAGTTTCATCCCAGTAAAACTTGGCGTCTCCCTGCAAAAGTTCTTGCAGTGGACGTGCCATGTTACAGAATCCTTTTATGAAACGCCGGAAGTATGAGCACAGCCCAAGAAAGCTTCTCACATCACGAATGTGCTGAGGAGTTGGAAATTCCATGACTGCCCTTACTTTATCTGGATCAGCGCGGACGCCATCTCCGTTGACCAGGTGCCCCAGGATTTTTATCTCTCTGGCGACGAAGAGGCACTTCTTCGGATTGAGGCGGAGTCCTGCAGTCTGAACACACTTCAGCACCGTTGACAGGCGACTCAGATGTTCTTCAAATGTTTTCGAGAAAACAACAATGTCATCTAAATAACAAAGACACGTCGTCCACTTAAGGTGTCGAAGTAAGTTGTCCATCATGCGTTCGAATGTGGCCGGAGCGTTGCATAATCCGAATGGCATTACTTTGAATTCATAGAGGCCATCAGGTGTAATAAAAGCCGTCTTTTCTCTGTCAGCTTCGTCAACCTCGATTTGCCAGTAGCCTGTCTGCATGTCCATGGTTGAGAAGTATGTAGCTCCTTTCAAGCAGTCTAAGGCGTCGTCGATGCGCGGCAGTGGGTAGACATCTTTCTTTGTGATTTTGTTCAGCCGCCGATAGTCGACACAGAATCGCCACGTACCATCCTTCTTCTTTACGAGGACCACCGGAGATGACCAAGGACTCTCCGAAGGTTGAATAATGTCATTATGCAACATCTTCTCCACTTCCTCTCGAATTATTCGCCTTTCGACTGGTGACAATCGGTACGAGCGCTGGCTAATGGGCGGATGATCCCCAGTATTGATACGATGCTTTATCGTGGGCCGTTTCGTCTGACCTTTTTTTGCTGGGGTGTGAATACACCAGAGAATTGGCGTAGTATAGCTAACACCCGGTGGTGTTGTTCCTTGGTCAGGCCGGACCCTATTGGCAGTTCCATAGTTGTTTCCTCCAGCGTGTTGTCGGTACTAGTAACAGAGCATGGATCTTCGTTAATGACGTTGAGCTCGCCCTCCTGGACTGGTTCAGCTGTCCCTATGCACATTCCCTTGGGGATAATTTGTGACTGCTCGTGACAGTTGGTGATCCAAATGTCTCCTCGACCACCGATAATGCTTATGATAGCCGCTGGTATGTAGATTTCTTTCGTGAGCCTAATAAACTTTCTACTATCGACAAGCACTTCAAGGTTGCGGTCGTCCGTGTTTTTGACTGGGACTCTTCTCATTGCGAACGGCGGGATTGTCACGTTGTCAACGGCGAATAACTTCCCAGAAGATTCTGTGTTACGTGTACCCGTCGCAACGACTTCTTCAATTTGCAGCTCAGACGTTCCACAGTCAATGACAGCTTGGGATGCCTTAAGGAAGTCCCATCCAAGGATGACATTATGACTACATTCTGTTAAAATGACAAATTCAACTGGCTGGGTCCTGTTGTTGATGGTTATTCTCGCGACACAAGCTCCAGCTGGCTGGACGTACTTTCCATTTGCGACCTTTAGCACAGTTGCCCCCGTATCACGGAACATTGTCTTCTTTAGTGTGCGACGATAATTGTCCGACAATACGGAGAAAGAAGCTCCTGAATCAACCAGCGCCCGGACAGGTTGGCCGTCGATTATAACGTTGATGAGATTTCCCGACATCTTAGTGACTGTCATCCATGGAGGATTTTCATCTGCGGCGGCCTCACCTCCGTAGATGGTCGCCTTGCTTAGTTTTCCTGCGTGCGGCGGCTAGGGGAGCGGCTGGTAGCTCTGTCCGGCGACGATGAACGGCAGCGGCGCGTCGGGGATCGACCTCGTCTAGGGTACGGCGATGGGCTTCTTCCCGTAGGTCGACCGAACTCGTCAGCGGGTGGCTGCCTGGGGTAGAACTGTTCTGATGGCGGACGTCTTGCGGCAAAATAATCGTCAAATACTCGTCTTCTCTCTCTGCAGTATCGTACGACATGTCCAGGGCGCCCACAGTGGAAACATACTGGCGCGTTGTCTTCTGTCCTCCAGACGTCCGTTCGTCTGCGGGACGTCATAGGTGCCGGAGGATTTGGTTGTGGCCGTGTCGGCCGGTTCCTAGGCTGCCGTTTGGCAGCTGCAGCATACGTCATATCAGGGCGAGGCCATTCTTCACGTCGAGTGCGATTGGCTCGGCAGACAGGAGCTATTGTCTGAAATACCTCTTTTTCCGCCGCGTCGGCTCCTTCATGACCCACTGGGCTTACATCCATGGCCATGATCTGATGCTCACTCGGTTCAAGAGTCCCAGCTGCCATGAACTGTTGTAATTCTTCTCTCACAATTTGTCGTATGAGAGACGCAAAGTCGTGCTGGTCTTCCACAACTGCCATAGGGACTACGTTGGGAAGTCTGTCATACTTCTTTCGCCCAACCCTCCTTTGTTGCATCTCCTCAATCCGCTGGCACCACTTGATGAACTCTTCCGTCGTAGCGACGTCTTTTAGCAGAAGAGCTTGGTACATGTCTTCTGCAATACCTTTCATTAGGTGCGTGATTTTGTCGGCTTCAGTCATATTCGGGTTGACTACGTTGCATAGGGCCAAAACATCCTGTATGTAAGATTGCGTCGGCTCCCCATGTCGTTGGGCCCGGTTCTTCAGTTGTTCTTCCGCCGAGCGGATTTGTCGCTGGTGGTCCCCAAACGTTTTCTTAAGTTCCGTCTGGAACATTTCCCAGTTATTCAGTTTATCTTCGTTGTTCTCGAACCACTGCTGGGCGGTTCCGTCCAGATAGAAATAAACATTTGCCAAGCACATGGTATGATCCCACCTGTTGTACTTGGCGACTCGGTCGAACCCTTTTAGCCATTTGTTAGGGTCCTGTCCAGCGTCTCCAGAGAACACCGATGGGTGTCGAATGTGCAGCTGGCTTGCCGCCATGGGTTTCCTAATGACGCGGACTTTCGGAAGGACGTACTGAGTATATCCTTTGTAGTCCGGTTCCAGTCCGTGTAGGCGGCGACTTTTACGTTGCCTAATCGGAGCCACGATGATGCAGCTGTTGCACAGGGTACCCGGCGTCTCCACCAAACTATGTCGCGTTGCAACCGGGGCAGGTGTGAATTCGAAGGTTACTTGTCAATGAACAC
Source organism: Vandiemenella viatica (assembly GCA_031002005.1). Taxonomy (NCBI): domain Eukaryota; kingdom Metazoa; phylum Arthropoda; class Insecta; order Orthoptera; family Morabidae; genus Vandiemenella; species Vandiemenella viatica. The sequence continues at coordinate 264,733,802 of CM061921.1, forward strand.
AGCACTTAAACTGAGAACAGGTTTATTGAGAACTCAAACATACACGCAGCACTGACTGCCTCTTGGGCAGAATGCTCTTCTATTTATACACAGATAGAACGTACTAGAGATTACAAGAGTAGTTAACAAATGAAATGTGTAGAAGTTACAAGTGACCTTAGGAAACATGTAGAATCTTCTGGAAATAATAAACAGAATTAAATAATTTTTGTCAGTGGGCGGGATTGAACCGGCGACCTTCGGTACCGCAATTCGTGACGCTACCCGCTGCGCCATGCTGGCAGACGGTACACTGGCGTTCATGCGGCAATATCAAATAATTACTTAGATCATAATTGCTATTTTGGCAGCAAAAAATGTTGATGTCAACGAAATTAACTTCCAGATACGACAGTTGTTGCCAGGTGATCTGATGTCTTTTAAATCAATAGATACTATTGTAGATGAAAATGAAGCCGTAAATTTTCCAAATGAGTTTTAAAACTATTTGGATATAACAGGAATGCTGCCACACAATCTCCGGTTAATGATTGGTTCACCGATTATTCTTCTTCGTAATTTGAATCCACCTAGATTATGCAACGGTACACGTTTGGTGATCAAAAGGATCACCGGAAATGTTCTTCAAGCAACTATTTTGACTGGAATGTTTAAAGGAAAAATCATCCTGTTGCCACGTATTCCAATGATACAGTCAGAATATCCAATACCATTTAAAAGGCTTCAATTTCCGATTCGTTTGGCTATCGCTATGACAATAAATAAGTCACAAGGCCAAACAATGTCCGTTTGCGGCTTTGATTCGGAAAATACGTGTTTCTCCCATGGGCAACTATATGTCGCCTGCTCACGTGTAGGGAAACCATTAAATCTATTTGTATTAGCAAAAGACAGGCTAACTAAAAATATTGTGCACCAATTAGCGCTTAGATAAATTAAAATTATAAATTGTAATAATTTAAAATAATGAAAATAATTGTTAAAAATGTTTAAAAATCAACTTCATAGGCCTCATTTATAAAACTGAAATTTCAGTTTATATAAATAAATTATATAAATAAATAAAAAAATTTTATTTATTTATTTTTATAAATATCAACTTTTATACAATTTCAATTAAGTAATTTGTAATAAAATGTAAATTAAATTTTTTTATGATCGTTTGTCCTTAATTTCAACTCTCCGTAATTATTTACCAATTACATTTGAATTTTCAAATCGACTACAATGTTTTGTCTTTATTAGTGAATATTAATTTGACTACTTTAGGAAGTTTAGAATAACATTAATCCAATGTACTATAATTACTAAGTCACAGCAATGCGTGACCGGGTCAGCTAGTAATACTATAAATATGGTAGTATTTATCTGTTTTTTTTTTTACGTTTGGACGACTAAACGGCTATATCGATACTGATGGAATTTGACAAGAAAATCTGTATGAAGGGCACAGGACATTTTTTCCAGTATGATTAACAGTTGTAGTCACCAAATTTTGAGACCTTACCGAACGGTGACAAAAATATGTTGGAAATTGATTCTCTTCAAGAGACAGGTTCGACGGTAGAATGATTTAGTGATAGCTTTCCTGTCATATTATGCCGATTCGGTGTTGTTTGGGACCAATCCTTCGTTACCAACAACTTTCTATATTAAATTCTGGCAAAATAATCTTAATCCACGCGTACGAAGTCGCGGGTTCGAGCTAGTAACATAGTAAACTTGTAATTACATAACGTAGGTTGCATTTGGTACGATCATAGAAAGATACTTGCTCAAGACAGAATAAGATTGAGGATTGAAACAAAGCAGTATAGAGAGTGATGTCAAAGAAAATGTGGTATTGGAATGGAAGTGAAAAAATAAGTGATTTTACACTCTATAGAGCGTTATACAGATTGAAAATTTGGCTATAATAATTTTAGAATTATTCATTGTTTCTCTTCCAGTGATTCGCATAAGAAGCTTTTATTGTGTATTAGTAGTGTAACCAGTTGGGAGGCACATGCAACGATAATGTTTTATAAGAAATATTTCAGTGAAGATAAGATTATGGTTGTATCTGGTAGTCAGACATTAAGGAATTTTTTTAAATCATCAGCTATAGTGAACGTATTATGTGATAATTGCTTAGAATTGCATTGTTACTGCTAAACAAAAGCGTAGGAACTGTATTTTGGTGGTTTCGTATTACATTTTTTCAGTCAAATTTTAACCTGACAATAATTTGGTGACACAAATAAAAAAAGTTATTATGTAAATCACTTTACAGGCATGAATAACGTTGACAGATAGACGTTATGGATAAAGCAGTCAGTAAAAAAATGTGAAATGCGTTTAGCTTTATTGGTCTGGAGGTCCCGAAATGTAATTTGGCCGCGTAAGTGACTTAAAATTTGTAGCGTAAAATTTGTAGTGGATACGCTAAAATAAAACAGTTTTACGGAAAATTTGAACCACAGCAGGATATACTATAGGGTTACACCAATGTAGCAAAGCTTTGTTGGCGGTGAAGTTCAGTTTCAGAAATAAAAATAATTTCTGCTATTACCGTGATTCGAATCAAACTATTGCGGTCCGCTTAAAATGCCTTGACAACCGAGTTATCACACCATTCCATTGTTGTTTTATGTGTTATTTATCGAATACTGTTCTCATAAACTATGCTGAAAGAATATTTTTGTGATAACTTCATATAATAGCATAAATATTTTTGCTGTTTATATTTCTGAAACAAAAAAGATGAAAAATTAATTATTGTAAAAAGAGTTTCGTGTAGGATCTAAAGGAATAACAAATTCTTGTGATTTCCTCATTAGACAAATCCAATATCAAAATAAATCTTTCATTTATTTAATTTTACATTTTGCTTCAGCTGGCTCTACTTCTTCATGTTCGTTTATCCTAAGATAGCCACATAGACTCAAAATATCACTTACAATCTACGATTCCGGTTATCCGCTTCACATATTTAAGTGTTCCTTTATGATACTTGGAGCAAACAGTTCCTTTCACAAACGAACTGATAAAACCAAGTAACTTTAACTGTCAACAACCAACCCGTCTCTCCTTTCCTTGAGATACTGTATGTCCACAAACTCTACATCTACAAATTCCATATAATTTTTTTAGTACTTTACCTCCTGATGAAATTTTCGTCTACTTTTGTAGGATCATGCATTGAATGCTTCGGTTACCTTTCTGCGTAGTACCCCAAGATTCATTTTTCTTTGGTGCTGTGTTCTACGCATATAGATTTAGAAAACTCTTTCTGGGTACTAGACCAATGTTTGATACTAAGAGGTTTATCATTCTAAAGAAAGCTTCCATGATTTCCCCAAATAACTCTAGGCGAAATCTGGGATGGTGTTTCAGAAAGGCCATGGCCGAATCCCTATCCGTTCCTTGCCCCCACTTCTTTCCCGCTTTCAATGACCTCGACGTCGACGAGGTGTAAAGTGATATGGAAAAAAATAAGTAACCTCTTTCCAAATATTTTCGAAATATCATTCACTAATTTCTAGATATTATCATTCTTGTATGCTAACAACACATTGTTGTGACCAATTTTCTGATTACTAATTGTTTCACTTTAAACCTTTTTTTATTATATGATTGATTTTTCTACACACATATTAAGTATTAATGAAAATACGCTACAACATTGTTTCACCCACTTTTGATGATGCTTGTAAATCTCTACTGTAGCTAGAACCACCAAAGTTTAATATACATTATGATTTATTCCAATGTGTGACTTGTTTAGACCTGTCTTCTTAAAAAATCTGAAATCCTTGTAGCAATTTTACATCATGCACAGCTTTTCTACATCCATAAACACCACATTGTTTCCATACTTTTCTTCACCGGCTCTTCCAATTTTAAAGACATAATTGTTTTTCTTGTACTCAAGGTTTTCCTGAAGCAAATATGAGCATCTACTATCTTCTTCAATATTCTTTCTCGTTTCCTATGAACCATCGTACTTAATTCTGTTTGCAAATGATTCAAACATCTGAAAGAATGGCATTAATTTCCATTGCTTTCTTTCAGCTTATTCTTGTGGAATCCTGTCCTATAAACAAATGTTTTGCATCTTCAGAGTTTACATCTTCTACCATATTATGCTACAGGAAATCCATATTAGCACAGTTTCCATCTATATTTCTTGCATCACTCGCTTTTCTCGTCTGGCCTGAGATATTTTACCTATCTACACATTCTTTTAAAAAATATAAATTTCATTGCCTCTCGGCCGGATGGTGTTGAAGAAAGACGAGCTCTCGGCGGAGAGATTTGCCACCATCTTCAGGTCTGGTGTTACCGCTGTGACAGCCAGAGCTGCAGCTGAAGATGGCGTTAGAGCTCGCCGCCGAAAGCTCGTCTTTCTTCAACACCATCCGGCAAAGTACCCGTGAAGATTAAATTTCAGCGACACGCCGGGAAAGCCTTCGTTCAAACATTCGTTTCAATTGTTTTTCCATAATGATGTTTGTCATCTCTGTTCTGCGTATCTAGAGTATCCACATCCATTTTCTCATCAGCTTTTTCACATTTTTGTTGCAATCGTTACTCTTTGACTTTCTCCACATTCTCGTTTATTTAGTTTGTAAAAAATTTTAATTACCATCTTCTAACATCATAATGGGAATTATTATACTTTCTGCTAATGATCTGTTCAGTCGTATTTATATACACAAGAATCTCTAACTGCCTCTTTCCGTATATCCATTGTTTCACATGGTTTGGTTACAGGTATCTTGCCCACTTCCAATGCATTCCGTTGCACAGTTTTCACTTAGAAGAACGGTGAAAGCCTCTACAGTTTTCTGTGCCTAAGTCTACTTCATTTTTATGTGCTCATAGTTTATGTTTGCTTTCGAGCACAATTTTTAGTCCAATACTTGGCATTTAAATTTCTCTGTAAGCCTGATATACACTGACTGATGTTTATGTGCATGTTATGGACGTATCTATAGGTTTATTCTTCTAGTATCATACCTGACTTCTACGCCCGATACAACTGGGTCATTATTTACACTATTCCGCTGGTTGATTTAACAAACCAAACTTCCATACTTTGTTCGCATTGCAGTTGCCACTGCTTATTACACTTTTACATACCGTTTTCGCTCTTCAATCGTGGCTTACATTTTCCCTATGTCATCAATGACTTCCTAGGAAGTTCTTACATACTGGTGGCAATGTGTATGGCACTGGCTTAAGGTACGAGAAACTAAAAAGAAAATCCTGTATTTTACAGTTCAAAGTACCCTACTAACTGTTCTTCTCCAATATAAATAACTATAACGTAACCTCATTGACAGCATGTGCGTTGATATAGCTAATATTCTTCATGCCAAAAATAGTACATGTACATATATTTAACCCAACTAATTCCAACACCATCAATTTCACGATATTTCATTTCCCGTTCTACATTGCTCAATCTACATACAGCATTTTCTACACCTTCAATCAGACAATGTTTTTGTGGATTCTGATCACTGTTCTGTAATCATATCCACTCAGGTATACTAGGAATTAAATGGCGAGTTCCTACCGTTCCACTTTGCGCCCTTCTACGAAGAACCTTTGGCATGCAGTAAAGTCGTTCAGCCTCCAGCATACACCAAGTGAGATGCTTGGCCGTCGATTCAATGTATTTAGGTAAGATACAGATCGTGTTGATATAAGAAGTAATATTCCTTTTACAGATTTATATTTATCAATAGATACAAAAGCAATATTTCCTTGAAACATCTTCCCTTTAAACGTCGCACTTTCGGATAAAAAATGCAACAAATCATTATTTTTTATTAAAAATGTAAGCCAAAAGCCACAATACTTATTTATTATAATGAAGATGGCCGCTGATGTCTACGAATATACTCATCTGTTTGCTACTGAAATTCTTGTTGAAATAGCTCAGTCAAAAAACTGAAGCTGCACAGTTGGTATTATTGTATCCAGTGCCGGACCTATTCGTTGGATTTGGAGGGTGGGGGGAGGCAAACTGGAGTAGTAGCCCGAGGCAGCAAATTTAGGGAGACTGCAAAATCATGTTTGGTGGGACAGCAAATTAGAGTGGTGGTGAACTTATTACTTTTTCCCCACTAGACGCCATCCCTGTTATTGCACTGTGATTACTATTTAGTGCGTTCCCAAAACTGTTTTCACAGTAAATGATAACACCTTACATGCTTTATTTAGTTTTTCCGACTTCTTAAAGACTTATTAGCTTTAAATTTTAGGCTAAATTATGATTTTTACCAATTTAATTTTTTACTATGCGTAAGTTCTCTACCATTTTACCTGAAACAGATAATGATTCTTAAGTGCACCACTTTGACAGCCATATCTTTATATATAAAGATGAATGTATGTTTGTTTGTTTGTTCTTCATAGAAATCCACAGTTTTCATTCGATCTCGATGAAACTTTGCACACTTATCCTTTGAAACAAGGCGAAAAATACTGTCTACATCTTTATATCTACATCTTTGTATATAAAGAGGAATGTATGTTTGTTTGTTCTTCATAGAAATCCACAGTTTTCATCCGATCTCGATGAAACTTTGCACACTTATCCTTTGAAACAAGGAGAAAAATACTGTCTAAATCTTTATATCTACATCTTTATATATAAAGATGAATGTTTGTTTGTTTGTTTGTTGGTTTGTTTGTTCTTCATAGAAATACACAGTTTTCATCCAATCTCGATGAAACATTGCACACTTATCCTTTGAAACAAGGAGAAAAATACTGTCTACATTTGGTTGAAAAATTATCTGTATAAATAACACATGTTGTCTCACAACTTCGAAATACGGCGATAAACAGACAAGTTGGATATGGTCGTCTCCGTAGCGTGATTTGGAATAGTCGATTAGCAGCTTAGTGGTTAAAGCGCTTCGTTACTAATGTCGTGGTCTCCGGTTCAAATCTCCGTGGAGGCCAAAATTTTTTAAAATTGTTTTTCATCGTAAGAGTCAGGCCTGCGCCGTAGATTATTCGGATTGAATGTTAAACTGTAGATATTATAAAGTTAGGGGTGCAATGCGAGGCAAATCGTATGTGGTGTTGCAATGTTGTAGGTGTACACTTTTTTATGTTATAATGATCCCTCAGGTGTTTTTCGCAGTCAGTGTGTGAGTGTGAACCACAGTAATATTATTATAAATACGGAAGTAAGTCTCTGTCTTTTTGTTACGTTTTGACGACTAAATGGCTATATCGTTGTGATGCAATTTTATAAGGAAATCTGTATGAAGGGCACAGGATATCTTTTCCATTATGATTAACAGTTGTAGTCACGAAATTTTGAGACCTTATCGAATGGTGACAGAAATATGTTGGAAATTGATTCTCTTCAAGAGAAAGGTTCTACGGTACAATGATATAGTGATAGCTTTCCTGTCATATTATTCCTACTCGATATTGTTTGGGACAAATCCTTCGTTAGCAACTTTCTATATTTAATTCTGGCAAAAAAAAATCTTAATCCACGCGTACGAAGTCGCGGGTACGGGCTAGTGGTCTATAAGAACGAATCCTCTGATCGTGGTTCGACGGCGATTAACTTAAAACCACGTAAATAGTAGAATACACCAGAAGAACGGACAAATTTATACTTGTAATCTTTGTTAAGAACAAGGTATGAAGCCTGATTCTGTATAAGGAAATTTATACTGAATACTTGAAAAGGAGAAACGGAGGACAACGATTTTCCAAAAACGAGGTAATGTGTAAGGAAACAAGCGCTCAAGTAATATCCTACAAATTTGCAGATCTATTCGCGTGAAAATTTGTTGCTCATGTTTCTGTTTATTCTTTAAGTTTAATGACAAAAGTGAAATTTTGCCTTAGAAAATATACACTACAGTCCCTGTGTTACTTCTGGAGTCATTTGATTCTGCATTAATGTAAAATCACGCAAATTTGCTGACGGAGGGATTTCAGTGTTCCTCAATCACCTAAGTAGTCCGCAATACTCACATTCCAAGTAGAACCTATTTCCATTTGAATGTGGATGTAAAATGTTTAAAATCTCTCATTTCACATAGTGGGTCGGTAACAAGAACTATATAGCCCCTGGAGGGTATAGAGAGAGCTATAGTTTATCTTGCTGCTCTCATTCGTAGGATGCCTTCCTGTCTTTTTCATTCCAGTATCAGATTAGAGAAAGGTATTCCAAAATTACTATAATAGTTACTACTATACGTCAGGTATAATTCAAGGCTAACTGATCGAAAATTTAAGCAATACAAGAGAAAATGTGATGATTTGCAGTAAGTGTGCTGCTACTTACAAACTGTAACAATTATTTGACGGAAATCTTAGGGAACGTTACAGGGTTTTCTATGACATTTAATAGTTTGAGATCGACTTGGCGTTATAAGCAATTGGTTTGGTAATGAAACATCAGTTTTATTTTTTAGAATGGAGTTGTACAAAGATATCTTCCGTATTTCATAGCTTTCACACCTACCTGTGTTTAAACACAGAAAACTCTTTTGCACTTTAAATGAACAACACAAGTTTATGGTACTGCAAAACAATGGGTTATCAATGCATTTCAACTAAAAAATCATTATAAAATACAAAATGGACGAAAATTGCAGTAATGAATGCTTTCAGCAATCATTTTACTCTCTGTAAAGTACACTTCCTACAGGAGTGGATAGACTTAATACTTCATCGACATATAAAAGTAGATAATCTAATTTAACTAATTTGGTCCAGCATTTGAATCACCCTGTGATATAATTTCTTCTAGGGAATTCAAAATTTTGTTATAATCGTTACTCATCTGTTAAAAGCCTTTTTGTTGCTCTTAGTCGTGTATATTTTTATATGTATTACCAAAGCTTATTTTATAAATTATTTGTAGTAAAATCTTGTCATTTTTCTAGATCATTTTGATTACACTGTGGTATAAAATATTCGACATGTAGGTGATGTTACCACTTTCTTCGCATGAAAAGCGTCATCAGTTTTTGTAACGATTTATCAGGTCACTTGTGCAGATAAAGAAGTTCTACTCCAGGACTAATTGCTGTTATTCTTAAAAAAAATAAGGGTAATAGTATCGAAACATTACTAATTTAACAAAGATTCGACTTGCCTCACATTACAATTACCGACTGAAACATTAATAAAATCAAAGAAGGGTAGTAAAAATTCCGAAGAATATAGGATTTTAACTCGGAACGCTGGTTCTTGAATGGAGGGGCCACATTAACTGAGTTACATGACTAGACACATAATGCTTTTATTAAAAGAAGAATGATGTCTAGAGTACTGTGATACGCAATAACGAAAAAAAAATTCACTTTGGTGGTTAAATACATTGCCATATTCGAAAAATCGTTTGTAGCCTCACAGGGTCAGCAGAAGTGTCAAACATTATTTTTAGTTAGTTACACAACGCGTCATGGAGGGATTACTCTTTTGCAAGTCCAGCATATCAGATTTTCCTGTAAAAAATTCGGCAACAGTGTACTCACTTCTCCGTTCTATAAATAAAACTCATTTTCCTTACTGCTATCAGACTGCTAGATACGTTGTAATTCATTCAAATATCCAACACGTCTATTAAATGAGAAAAAAGTCACTCTGTTTATATCACTCCGACTACTTTGAGTCTACTGAAAAGATTCACGATAAGATACATTCGTTTCATGTAAATATTGCATCATGTCTCAGTAAGACTACAAGCAGCCACTGAAAGGGAGAAGACTGTATGTAAAGTTATCAATAACTTCCAGACGCATTTCCTTACAACCAATCTCATATATATATATATATAAAACTTTCCAAAGTACAGGGTAGAGAGCATTGACCGGCGAATTCCGTTCAAGGATCTGTATAAACAGATCGAATAAATCTGAATACAATTGTTAGAGCAGCACGAAACCTCAAACCAATCTTTCCTTTATCGATTTAGGATAAGCCTATTGTTTCATGGCCTAGCAATTTTCTTAAAAGACCTAGGTATAGATGAAAACGCCAGAAAATTGATTGGTCACCAAAGTTAATTTCTTCCGCGAAATTTTAGAACCTTCAAAATAAATACATGATTCAAAAAAGTCATATGAACTGGATAATTCAACCAGCAAAGAAAGACTTAGGGAAATAAGATTGGCTTATAAAATCACACAGAACACCAATATTATTCTTGACAAAGATAAGACACAACGAAACATTAACTAAACCTGATGCACCATCTGCACAGAATGCTTGGCAGAGTAACAGAGTGGGAAGAAGTAATAAAGAAAAATACCCCGGAAAATTTTAAGGCCTGAGATATAACTATGGAGAAAGAGGAAAAATGAAGATTTATACAAGAACATAGAACCCGGTGGTATAATTTCACATGCCGATTCGAAAGCCGACTGATAAATAAGCAAAATTTTTCTTATGTTTTAAGACGTAATTTCCTTTATGACATACAACTCAAGAAGGAATAACCGTGAAATATCTATAGTGACAACGAAGTTGCAATCCTAAGCTGCTGGCGTTAAAGATTTTTAATCCGGGTATCCTTCGGTGGGTTCAAAATCTTTGCACCACCGAGTTTGTAAGTGTGTTGGGGAGATAGTGGAAGAGCAGTCGTACTGTCCTCACCTCGGCTGACAGTGAATGTGGGGACTAGGTTTGAAAGGCCAGTCTGTTGTGAGGAGACAAAAGGCAGATTTATCTGATGGACGGAGTACAGCGAGACGAGGTGCGTGTCCACTCAACGAGTCGAGAAATTTAGCGCTTTGACAGTGATGTATACTGGGAATCATGTCACATGTAAACAGCTTGATTTAAACAGTCGATTCCACGGAAGGTGTCCCAGTAAGGAGGCGTGGTTTTGTTTTAGCATATGAGAAGCGTGTTTCTATTAAAAGAACTGTGTAGCCAGTAGGAAAATAGACTCATTGTTTACAAGTTTACTGTTATTCATGGTAAACCACGAGCGTCAGTTGGCTCGGAACTGAGTTGGTGTCCGTGCTAGAGTGGCGGGTGAGAATTCTCCTAGCAACTAGAGATCGTGATTCTGATATTCTGGTATGAGCTTAGCGAGTGGGAGGTCTCGCTTTCTGAGAAGTAAGTCCTTCATTGGGATCGTCTGAAGTGATACATGTCGCTTACTCACTTGCATTTCTGATCCTATCATCTGCAGTGAGAGTGCTTGCCAGGTCTCTGGCTATTTTGACGTCAGCTGCTGCACAGAGACATCAGTTACTATGGAGTAAATTAGCCTGTATGTGCTGCATCTTTGTTTGACAACGCATCAGCCACCGGCCTCCAAGAATCGGTAATCTCACACAGAACTCTACTGTCCACTACAAGCCTGCATCTACAAGAAGGAACTAGACCCAGAGCGCCCTGACTGACTAAAGTCATCCAGTAATTTCATTGATCTAAATTAGCGTACATTTTGGCCTGTAAAGAGAATCTTAAGCTGTTTCCCATTTCAATTATTCATTAAAAATATTCATTTACATTTTTTCTGAAAGTTTTTCAAATAAATTGTTTAGTAATTGTTTGAAAATTCATTGCAATTTGATTCTTGGTAATATTATTACTGTCCCGGCCCACTACTCCTATTGATTGTTTTGATCCATATTTTATGTAAATTATTAATAATTACCTTGTTGAACTGCTAATGATCCCTGGTGCTCGGTATACAAATAAGTTCTAACTAATCATTAATATGATGGAAACCATTAGTTACCGTACCAGCAGCCAGTAACGTCACAACTGTAATGTTCATAATGTTGCTACGAGAATTAGTTGAAAATTGTACGAAATTTCATCTCATTAAGCTCTACATATACTTATAGAAAAATATTATAAAATGACAGTTTGCATATTTGTCTATAATTTTAAAAAGATACAATTCTGAATATTCGATTGGCCATACCATATGGAAAAATACTAGAAGACCGTTTGGAAATGACCAGTATAATCAGTGGTTACGAATTGGCTTATTTGAGCAATGAATAAATGTCAGAAAACGAAATTCAGAGTAAAGGATACTCTCACATCAGTTTTTTGACATACAGTGGAAACTGTAGACTATGCGTTCATGAGTTGTGTCTGCAAACGCATGCTTTCCTAGTAGAATCTTATCTTCCCAGTTACCCATTTATCTAATATGTTTTGGCTAATATTTCAAAATTTATAAACATCTTGCACTGTCTGAAATAATTACATTTCACAGTTCCATCTGTGGCGTGGTGTGACGTTAAGTTCGCTTAAATCATACATGTAGCTCCTGTCTAATGAGGTATAATCAATTAATTTCTGTACAGACTTGACCGAATGTAATTCCAACAATCATGTGAATGCTTACAAAGATATAAACATTCAGACTTTTACCCTTAATTTAATCTCAGTTAGTAGTTACTGGAAAAATGCATTTAATGCAATGATGTTTTATAATGCTTCAGAATTTCCTAATTGCTGTTGACTTCACATCTGGTCTCAGAGCAAACCAGTTCTATTTCCTTGCGTTCTCCATTTCAAGACGAAAGTAAATTTACTGCATTTATAGACAGACAGGTGTCGAAACTACATAATACCTAAGAACTTGTAGTTCAGCTTTGTTCCGAAAAAACAAAACTGCTGCTTCATTACCAAAACAATCCCTGATAACGCCAAGCCGATCTCAAACCATTCATACGAAAACCGGTAAACATTCTTAAAATTTCCCTTAAATAACTCATAAAGATTGCAAATAGCACCGAGTTTATTGGAACTCATCACCTTTTCTCCAAAACATGTTATAATGTTTTATATATTAGCCTAATTTATTTTTGAAACTATGAAGTACCTATCTGTAATCTGATACTGGAGTGACAAACACAGGAACGTTTAGGTACTGCGAACAATAAGGTTGAGGCTTATGTGCATAAGAAGAGCAGCAATATTTACGGCAGCTCCCTATATCCTCTCGGGGCCGATTGCTCTTGCCATCGTCACTCTATGTAAATGGGCGATTTTAAGTCTTTTAGATATAGGATAGGAAGATCAAAAAATATTTTTTTTTTTTAGAATTGAATAAAAGATATACATGCATGAACGATGCTGATGGGAAGCCTCTTTTAAGCTCGGAAGATAAGATTTCCGATGGAAGGAATGGGAATAGAATCTGTTCGATGAGGAGATTTAAACACCAGTGAACTAAAAAAAATAAAAAATAAGGCGATGTCGACATTAGTGACTTGGGAGATCCTATTTGAATATCAGAGTTTGACTGAGTCTTGAAAGATTTGTAATCAAATAAGAAAGTTGGCACTAACGAGTTTCCTATAGAACTTTTGAAATCCCTAGAAGAATAAGGAATCCAAAAACTATTCAAACTTATATCAACCAGTTACGAAACTTGAGAAATTCCAACTGATTTTGATAGAAGTATCATCTTCAAACTTCCGAAGAAAGCACAAGCTGACTATTGAGAGAAATATCGCACTGTAAGTCAAATATCACATGTTTCAAAATTACTGACATGGATAATATACAGCAGTATAGAAAGGATAGTACGAGATATAGTAAGTGAAGATCAATTTTTGTTTATAAAAACCGCTGTACAAGTGATGAAATTCTTGCTTTAAGAGTTATACTTGAAGTTCGAATGAATAAAAACTTTATGACGTTTGTTGATTTAGAAAATGCTTTTGATAATATTAGGTGGTGCAAGATGTTCAAAATTTTAAACAAATATGATATAAACTATCAAGATGGAAGAATACTTTACAATCTATAAAAGGATGAAGTGGATATAATAAAAGCAGAGATTTATAAGAGGCATGCATCAGTTAAAAATAGTGTGAGACAAAGTTTTAGTATATTCCCATTGATATTCAACTAGTATGTAGAAAAAGCAAGAAATAAAGTAAAAGAAATTTTGAATTTGTCATACGTGTTCTGGGAGAAAAAATCAGTATGTTGCGATTTGCTGATGACATGAAGAATTCGTGAATGGCATGAATATAGTACTGATGTAAAATTCTGAACGAAATAGAAACCAAAGCAAGACAAAATTGATTAAATGTAGCAGAAATGATAACAGTAATAGTAGATTAAATAAAATAACAGAATCAGACGTAACAGGAAAATTAAGTGAATTCTTTTGTTTTTCTTCTTCTTCTTCTTTTTTTAAAATGGCATTCGGCCATGTTAGCCATTCAGCCAGCTCAGTTTGTTTGCTTGTTTTACTATATAGAATTCATACAAGTGTGAATGTTTTCTCTCTTCTGTAAGGACGACACAAGACGAACACAACATTTAATTAAAACCACCCATGCCCTAGGCAGGACTCGAACCGGCGACCCCTGCAACGAGAAGCAAGCACTCAACCACTACGCTGCCGGGGTCGGCAAGTGAATTCTCTTACTAAGGAAGTAAATTTACAACTGATGGCCCAAGCAGGAATGACGTTAAAAGCAGAATAGGATTAGCAAAAACAGTCTTCTTGAAAAAGAGAAAAGTTTTAATTTCATATATTGATCTAGACCTTTTTAACACTTTTTGTACACTGCACTTTTTATAGTACGAAGCATGTACTTTAGGGATACCAGAAAGAGGAAAGATTGAAGAATTTGAAATGTCGTGCTATAGACGAATGCTGAAAATTAAATAGATAGACAATCTACGAAATGAACGTGTTTTGAAAATTATGGACGAGGAGAGAACTTTGTGAAAGAGTTGCAGAAAGAAGAGAACAGTGGAATAGGGAACAGTGGAAGGTAGGAACTGTAAAGGATTAGAATATATGAAGCATATAATTTTAGTTGCAAGGTGTATTTTGAGATGAAGAGGTTAGAGAGTAAATTTCAATAAAGAAGGCTTAACTGAAATGTGGAAATGCGCATTGGCACTCAATCGCAGTCCGACATCTATAACGACAACATCTCTGAGACAGCTGGCACCCGTAACCAAAACAATTTGCTCAGCGTGAAGGTAAACGACGGAGTGGTGTGACCAGTTGTAAGAAGCAATACATCAACTCTAAACAGCCCTGATGAAGGCCCCAGGATAGGCGCTGGAACGTTAGAAATAAAACATCGTTGAAGAAGCGAGAATCCCATAAAATTAAATGGAATAATATGTGGTAGGGTAGACAGTAATTTGCCTATTTTAGTTAATTCAGAAAGAAATTACCTAAGACCTTTCAAAGCAACTTTATTTCTTAGGCTCTACTGCAACCACTCACTTTTTAACATTTAACCTCAAGAATAATCAGAAACACACGCAATAAAATTACACAGGAATAGTTCTTCCAGTCATCAGTGAATTTGTAAGATATTACTCGACCATTTGTTTACTAACAGCAATTTCCTTTTCCCCGTTTACATCGTTTCTACACATCCAGTACTCAATATAAACCTCCGTATACAGAATCAGACTTCATGTCTTGTTCATAACTAAAATTACAGACCCGAGGGAGTGATATAAATTTGTCCGTTCGTCTGGTCTATTATATTATTAATGTTAGTTTTAGGGCAACCACTGTTGAAAGAAGATCAGAGGATTCGTTTATTTAGTTCTAACAAAGTAGTGAAGTTATGAATCATTCTATGCCTCTGGTAAAATTGTATTATAGACAACTTATACACAATACAAACGTGAGTATATTTAAATCATAATTAAGTCTAAAATTTAAAGCTAATTGTTCCCTGAGACATCTGAAAAACAAAATGAAACACATGAATTGTCATCAATTACTGCGAAAATCATTTAGCTTTAAATAGTAATCACAGTGTCAGGGATGGCGTCTGGAGAGGAAAAAGTGATCGAATCATCAGAACACTAGCGAGTGGATACCTGTAACATAGTATTCAATATAATCCTTTTATTAAACCGACTCAGGTAGCTTACAATTTTTCACTGGTTCCGTAAGGATAAAATATGCTACGTTTAATGCCAAATATTTGGCTTCAATTTTTTGACTGAACTATTTCTATAAGAAATAGGTAGGGTATATTCATCGGCTTCAGCCACTTCATTAAAAATTGGATCTAAGTTATGTTGCTTTTGGATTTATCGTTTTTAATAATGAAATAATGCTTTGTTATATTTTTTATCGAGATTTGCAACGTTTATTTGGAAGATACTTCTCGGAAATATTACTATTGAATCTACTGATAAATATTACGCTGTAAAATATAAATTACTTTTTATATCAACACGATAACTAGCCTACTCAATTCGACTGGAGGCTGAACTATTTCACTGCTTGCCAAAGGTTTTTGACAGAAGAGCAGGAGTGGAACGAAAGGAAC
Organism: Vandiemenella viatica; assembly: GCA_031002005.1. Lineage (NCBI taxonomy): Eukaryota > Metazoa > Arthropoda > Insecta > Orthoptera > Morabidae > Vandiemenella > Vandiemenella viatica. The sequence goes on from CM061921.1 coordinate 264,750,082, forward strand.
TTGGAGTTTTGTTCCTAGGATTCCTGAATGTCTACTGATGAGAAAACAGTAGTGTAAATAGATAACAGCATTGTCCTACTAGGGCTTGGAATGTTGTAAATCTAAATGTAAAATGGGACTGAAAAAATGTGAAATTAATGGTGTTTGGATTAGTTGGTTGAAGTCGAAGTACTTTCCCAGTTCGGTCCTAAAGAATTCAAGCTATATCAGCCCCCATGCTGCGAAAGATATGATTTATAATGGAGATGAACAATCAATATGTTACTTTGATCTGTTAGAGGATTGTTTTTATGAGTGTAGACACTATGCCAGCATCATCCACATAGCTTATAACTATCTTCCCCACAGGTCGTTGTTGAAATAAAGGAAATATAAATAATAATCGAAGAGTTAAAATTACATGCAAAAAACGTATGATCATTGGCAACTGCAATGCGATATTGGCAGAATAGAACGTAGAATGGAAGTGTGGTAAGCAAAAAGCATTCAGCGGATCTGCGAAAATAACAAACCAATTGTATCAGCTGCAGATGTCATAAACGATACAATAAGAATATAAGTGTGGATACGTCCATTGCAGGCAGGTAGATAGCAGCAATAGTATACCGTGCTTCCACAAAAATTCAGAGGCCAAGTATTGGACTGTAAGTAATATTTAAATGTTAACATGGACTCTGGGTGCACTTACAGGATTATAAAGTATAGGCTGTAGATCAAGGAAGCGACACAGTCCCATCATACGAGAAGACGGAAATATGAAACAATCTCAATTGGTACAGAAAACTGTAAAAGGCTTTCACTACTGTTCTATGAAGAAACCATGAGAGACAGAATGCATTGCAAAAGGGGAAATAACAAAACCACTTGAAGCCACTGATATAAGGATAGAGACAGGTAGAAAATCTTGGATTCGAAAAAAATCCGACTCAACACATCATTAGTAAAATGCATAATAATACCTAGAGTGCAGTTAGGAGACGAAACTTGAGAAATGTTACTAACCAAATACACAGAAATTGTCAAAAGAATAATGACTAGGAAAAAAATGTGAAGAAGGTGGGAGAAAGTGGTTGTGGACTCTGTAGATGCACAGTAGAGAGAGGTCAAACATAATTTTCGAAATGGAAGAACAATTGAAATTAATATGTTGATGTGAAAATTCTATCAAGTCAAATGAGAGAAGCATTCGATGTAAGAAGTATAGATGGAAACTGTGATACTAGGGTTCTCCTGTACCTTAGTGTGGTAGAACTAGAGGAAGATGTTAACTCTGAAGATGTTCCGCACATAATATTTCCGCAGGGCTAATATGAAATAAAGGAATGAAAATTTATGCCTTTTTCTCAAAAGTGATAACATCAGTAGACAGAATTAACTAGTATGGTGCAAAGAAGAAAGTTGGAGTAGATATCAGACAACAATGCATTTCGCTTCAGGAATACACCGGGTATAAGAGAAACAATCATCTTTTTAAAATTAATGTTTGAAGGTCCGGTAAAGAAAAGTAATTGAAACGTCTGGTGTTTGTGGACTTAGAAAAAGTGGTTCACAATGTAAAATATTGACAACTATTTCAAATTTAAGAAGAAGTCATGTCTAAACAATCAAGATAGGGGAAAAATGTATAATGTATCTTAAAATCTTGTGGTTGTAGTTTCAGTAAAGATTTATCAGAGACAAACATCATTATAAAGTGAGTGAAACAATTTTGTAACGTATTTCCATTAATACTTATGTATAAAGAAAGTAAGATTTAAAGGGAAACAATTGGTAAATAGCAAAATTGCTCACGAAAATGTGTTGTTACAATTTAAGAGTGAAAAAATCTTGAAATTACTGAATGGTATATCAAAAATAGTGAGAGAGAGACTAGGCTAATTGTATACTGAATCAAAAAAAGTCATTTTGTGTAGCAGATACTATAAAATCAACAATTATATATATATATATATTCACATAGGCTAGGGAAATAACAGAATTTTATAATTGCTGTTCAATGCAAGAATGATCTTAGAATCACAGAATCTCTTGAGAATTAAGCTTTCTTCAAAATGATAAACCTTTCAGTATCAAACATCCAGAAAGAGCTTCGTAAAACTGTATTTGTAGATTACAGCTCTTGAGGGAAGTGAATCTTGGACTGTGTAAAAACAGAAAAGCTTTAGAATCGTAATCCTATAGTAAGAAGATGAAAATTACGTCGGCAGGTAAAGCACTGATTAAAAATGGTCTGGAAATGATAGACGAGATAAAGAGTTTGTGTATATATCTCATAGAAGGAAGTGGCGGGTTCGTCGCTGACAGTTTAAGTTTCCCTGGTTTTATCAGTGCGTTAGTGAAAGGAGACTAAAATATATACAGTGGATAGCTAGAAAAGTAGATTGTAAATGAATTGCTGAGGTCAGATAGGACATGCGTCTACGTTTCTCAATTTTACAGGAGAGACAAACCCAACTTATACTTCTTCCTAAAATATTAATAAATAAGTTATTGCCATATATTGTAAGAGATGCATACAATGGGCAATTTCAAAACTTAAATGCAATTTTTAATGGAAAATTTATGAATTTATTCAAATTTTAGAATTTTGTACTCATGCAGTTTTGCCACTCAACAGTTGTAAAATATAAATATTCACTGAAACATCCAGTCCAGAATAATAGTAATATTTTTTAGCGGGTACAATATTTATAAGAATTTATATATAGTTAGATTATAAGAAACTGCGAAGAATTAAGACACACAGCTACACAAAATGGTAAGCTTTAAAAAACTTATAATAGCAGAAACTGAAAAAAGAATATAATAACAAAACGCAAGTTTTCTGAAAGCAGAATTTACAAACTAAATTGGAAACTAAATTTGAAACAAAAATTATTTCAAAACTGAAATTCCTCTTTTCGAAAGGGGGGAAAAAATAGTTCATTGGCTTTCCTCATCAGAGCTAATTTAGTTTTTCTGAGTTGTCGGTAATGAAACATTTTGTTATAGAATGCCGTATGTTGTTCTTCGATGTAGGGCAGAGGATATCATATGCTGGCCATCTTTCTGTACTTTATGGAGATTTTTCCAGTGTAAGCTGTCATTATACGCAAGTATGTATGTTTTAAAAAAGTTTGTTTTTTATTATATTCAATGCCCCTCAAATTAGCTTCAAATTGAACTTTTAGTATTCGAAGTGTAGTGGAAAGCCATGTTTCAGGATGGCTATAAAGTAGTTTTCCGCTTCTTAAACGATTTCTTTTGATATAGTTCTGCCGTCATAGACGACTTCTGCATTGATCTCGAATATAAATCCGATCAAATTTCTTTAGTTGATTATTCCAAAATTGCGATCATTGGGAGGACAGAAGTACTCCGGTATGGGACAATATTAGTTTCTGTCGGCAAGAGGGTATGTTGCTACCAAAGAGAGCAAAAACGGTATTACTGAATTATTTTTATTTTGGCTAGGACACCTGTATGAGAAAATTTGCAGTTGTATGACAGTAGAAGATACGTATTTATCGAGGTATTTCTCAAATCTGGATGCCCGTACGGGGATTCGAACCCGCGTCCTCCCGAATGCGAGGCCAGAACATTAACCGTTCACCCACCACGCCTGGCAATACGTAAATGCCGAAGATAGAACATATCTTATACAGTAATATTTGAAAGGGGATAATTTTTCATAAAATACCCCCACGACATCACCTCTTTCTTTACACATTTTAGTTATGAGTTTAATATCAGAATAAATTTTTTTGGCCCTAAATCTGCGAATCGTGAGTTGTGCAGTAACAGCTGCGACTTAAGTCTTTTCTAATCCCATTAGATTTTTCTACACGCAATAAGACCGCTTTCTAGACTGAAAATTCACTCAATTTCTGCACACACGGACGTGACTACATCCAAACAATGGAATTTTGGAGAAAAAAAAATGAATAGGAGAATATTGGTGACTGACGGCCTTTCCGAACACAACGATTCAATTCATTTTTGAGTTTATGTGACTAACTTTTGACCGAAGGAAATGGAGGGGTACATAAAACCCGCTCGATGCAAAAAACAAAACAAATTCATGATTCGTTCTGGAAATGGAGTTTACTGGTGGCTAAATCACAAGATTTTTTTTTATTTAGAAACTACATGAAACCATTTTTATATAATGATATTATAAACAATTATTCCTTTTTGTTATTTTAGAAATATAGACACTAGAAAATTGGAAAGAGGTAAGCGTTTGTAAAAATATGCACATAACTCTACTTATCTGAGTTACTCTCAATTTTACATTTGCACCGATAAATTCAACATCTGCAGTAAGCCCATCGTTTGCTTTACTTCACTACAACGCAGAAACTGAGGGAGGATGTGCAACAAGAAATTTGGGTAAGGAATACCCTAATATTTTGAAGGCGGCGTATGATAGAATTCTCCAATCACATTCTGTGTTGGGCGGAACTAAAATACTTTGTTGTCTTTACAAGTGAGGTACAGGGAACTCTGCTGCAACATTGTGCAAATTTAGGGATTTATTATCTGACGCAGCATTCAGTTTTATTGACAAAGAGCGTAATAACCCGAATTGCTTCGAAGAAATATGACTCGACTGGCCAGAGTTGTTTAGTGAAAAAAAAAAAATCATAATCTGCGAATGATTTTAGTTTAAATATTTAATGGCACCAGACAGAGCCAGCCTGTCAGGTTTCATTCGATCATATTTTGCAAGTAATGGTACGTTTTTTTATCGATCAGACGTGTATTTCTAACGCTGCTAGTAGAAACCCTTTCTGCAGTGATTGTGTTGATGATTTACAGTCAGAAATTAGGTTGTTTGCACATTAGATAAAGGTATATAAAGGGATCAAAACGACATTGCGAACAACTGCAGGGTGACATGGCAAGAATATCTAACTCGGTGGATCAACATGGAATGAAGATAAATGCCAAGACCAGTCTACTTATTAGGTACACAGCTAAAAAACAAGAGGTTGTTTATAATTATAATATGGGGACAGAATTGCTTGTTGAAGGCTTAAAATGTTAATAGCTTGGCATAACGCTTGATAACAAACTGAACTGGACAGAACACATTAGGCGTAAGATAGGAAAAGATTACAAAATCCTTCTATTACTTGAGATGACTAGAAGAATTGCCACCGGAGCATGTGCTCCACCGAAACTAATCATTCAAATTCAAAATCATAACTGTATTCAGAATCGAGGTATTAATTGGGCGTAAAGCCCTGTGGCAATATTGCATGGCATAAAAGCATAAGGGTCTTCTCTTTAGTTTTAACAGTGATTGTTTGTTGGCCTTCCATTTAGTCTTAAAAATATATTCAACAAGGAAAAAATATTTATACAGAAGCTTCTTTTTATTAAACACGAATGACGGACGGGTAGGAGAATTTCTCTTTCCTAACCTTGCGGTAGAAACATCACATCTTTATCTTTTTTCGTCTGGCTTTACGACTCTTCAACTTCAAGGTTATTAGATGCGGGAAAGGGATGGGGGCAAGGAGCAGGAAGGAATTTGGCCATGACCTTTTGAAGGAACCATCCCGGCATCCACCTGGACTGGTTTGGGGAAACCCAGGAAAAACACGAATCTGTAAGGCCGGACTGGGATTCGAGCCCACGTCCTTCCGAATGCGAGGTCACAGCTTTACCGCTCACCCACCACGCTCAGTCCCACAAAAAACTTTTAATCAACTGAGAAATATCTAAAATATGAAACGAAGTGATACATGGGGCTTGTCTAACGTTTAAAGTATTTGTAAATTCATAATCCTCCAGTTCGCAGTTTAGGAAGTTGGAAACATAATTCTTACAGGAGGCTAAATTCCGTTATTTTTGAAATAACTTTACATTGTGGTATAATATTCAAATGATATACGTATTCTTTTTAAAGGCACAAATTTTTTCAGATTTTGAAATTATTTTTTTTACGAAATTGTATTGTGATTGCATTTTATTCCAGAAGTAAACACCTTCCGCTCGAAAGAAATCTGGGATGTTTTCTCTACTAGGCAGTCCCAATCCCTAAAACGCTAATCGTTTACTTTGCCCACCGAGACGAGATTGGAGCAATATTACGTATTTACGCAGCCGGCCGCAACAGTGTTGGCTAGTGTCGATCGGCGGCACGAACAAAGGAAGGTGAAGCGAAGGTCTTGGAAGCTGCATTAGCCGTGCGAGTGTATTTGGCGGGCGGGGCGAGGCGCATGCGCGCGCGACTCGGGCCGCGGCACCGCGCCGTGCCGCGCCGCGCCGCGCGGCCTGGGTGGGGCGGGGCGCCAGTTGCAGGCCGTCCAGCGGACCATGCGTACGCCCGCACACTGACATGCTGTCGCTAGTCGCCTTGCTCGCCGCCTCCGTCGGTGAGTCAGCCCCACAAACGCCACAATTTACACGCCCGCCGCCATCGCACTGCGTCCAGGCGTGTCCGTTCTTTGTGTTTCGCGCGCCGACTGTGGGGGTGTGTATGACCCCAGCCCTTACCACCACAGGGAATAATATCAAATGTGCTCGCCGATATTTTGACCTTGCAGAAACATTTTTTTTTTTACTAATTTAACAATATTAACTACGAATTGTTGCCGAGTTTATTTTTCATGTTTAAATTAATATTCAACCATTTTTTTTATTGGAGTAGTTATTACAATTGCATCAGTTGGGATTCGAACCAAACACTCCAGCAATATAGCTGACATGTAATTTAATTTGCGTACTATTGCAAATAATTTAAAATTACTGTGGTTGTTTAAATAATAAACTGAAACTAAATAAATATATTTTCTTGAATAAAAAAAAATCTATTTTTGCCTATAACTGTGCAATAACATGCTGATTATGTCCGAGAAACAGCGCTTGGAAAAATTAAAATGTTTCTTTGTTGGTTCTGTGATTGATTAGACAAATTTCAAATGCTAATTGTGCGTTTAACTTTTAATCTTTTGTTCAGAAATATCTCAAATTCCTTTTATTATTGAAACAAAAAAATTGAATACGATTTATTTTCTATTTGGAAAAATTTCATGCAGAATTAATGCTTCCTGAAATTTAATGTTTATTATTCACTACGTTCCTTTAACTGATATCATCAACAATGTTATGGCAGTTATATGAGTATTGTAGCTGCAACAGAGGTAATGGGTGTACATTATTGCATGGGCGGCGTGTGGCGCGGTAGCATTTCGCGCATGCCCGACCTGTCCGTCAAACTTCTTTCTCCGCAACGGTTGGTATTTGTCTTTAACGCAAAAAGCGGAACTCTGAGTGCAGCGTCAACAATACTCCAAGCGGGGAGGCAGCTCTCTTGAGCGCGGTTTCATTAAGATTTATTTCAGAGGCTGGTAGTTCCGGCAGTCGCCTCGACGAAATCTAGAGACACATTTTGGTGCGTGACATTTCAGTCCCAGCACCCTAATTTTCAGATTTCATCAGCTTTTTATGTTTGGTTATAAATTATATTTATCTGACAAAGAAGTGTTATGGTATAATAAAATGTGCTACTAATCGTAGTCAATACAAATAATGTTGCAATGGCAAGGTAGATCAGTTTCATTTTAACTTAACGTACATCTCAGAAAGATGACAATCACAATTAATTTTGATACTACAAAGTAGATCAATACTTAAGTTTTAATTACAGCCTTTATCTTTAATACGCTGTCTATAATCTTCTGGGGATACAGTAATAATGAAACAATTTCAATAGTTTCAGAATGAGATGGCAACAATCCCGACATTATTTGATCCAGCTAAAACTATAAAATGCTCTTCGAACAGCGGTTTAAGCAGAAAAATAACGGAACTATCTGATAAGAAAATTTAAGATACGAGGTACTACATTAATTTCACAAAAATTTCGATCATGTGATCATGGAGGGAACGATAGCAGTTCTAAGGGCAGATCACAGCTTAATTAAATGCTGTGTGTGCTTAACGCGCAATATGGGGGCCAACATTTAGTTTCATTAATACTTGAGACATGGAGAGGGCGTTACGAGGGTCACGTGCGTATTGTGCCTACCGTTCAAAATAAATGACTGATGCAGGGCCTTTGTTACACTTCCCATTGCTGCCACATAATGGGCTTTAATAAGAGCTGAATTATCTTTGCTTTCACTGGTGCTGTCGTTAATTTCTCTACTGAATACAATTTCGTAAGTGAGTGAACCACGATGGTCTATAATTCGACGTTGAGCCTACTTTTCTTAATACACAACAATAAAAATAATACAACAGGTATTTGTATCTTTCGCTTTATATTGTATTGATGAACTGCGGTTGATAGTTGTTTGAAGGCAAGTGCTGCTGTATATACTCGAAATGAACTCTAATGCATTTCCTTCCAAATAATATACACAACGAAGTACTTAGGAAAAGAATTTTAGATCACCCGTTTATATTTCAGCAGACTGTCTCCGTTATTTACATACTTCCATGCAACATAATTTGATTGTTTCAGAGACCCTCTAAAATTACCAAGAAAGGTATGAAATAAAGAGTGTTGAAGTTTCCAATTAAACTTTTTACTCTCTGATACCTCCACTTTGAGAGAGGTGGGAGTCAACGTTCTGAACCCGCAACATATACGTTGATGCGCGCGGACAATGTAAACTGAGACCGCGCTCACTTCCATAATATGTTATACGCGGGGTTCTGTTCGTTACTTACGACGTGTCTGTCATTTCCAATTGCGCTCCGCATTTCCGTAGCTTCTAAAACTCAGAAAATACACGATCTACATTGTGACAAAGAATATGTTGTCATATTTTTATGTAATTCTTTTATCTTTGGCAACAGGAAAATGTAACATATGATTTTGTACAAGAAATGTATACCTCTTGCAGAAAATATCTTTTATACGTTTTTATTTACCAAATTTTTCGAATTCTAAATCATCGTCAGGGGCATATATTTTAAAGAATAAGCTAGAATTTCCAGAAATAATTTTATGAAACACTTTCGGAGGCAAAGAATTTATTTGTTAAGTCATCAGGTATTTAACTCTTCCAGCTTATATTTACAAACAAATCTTTCTACATAATTTTAGTGTTCTTTATTGATTGAGTTCGAAATCGTTTAAACGAAAGTGGTTACTGAAACACAATCTGCCTTTTTAACGTTGTGGCTGCCAAATTTCGACAAGTGAGCTATGAAACCATTTCCGACAGCCTGCTAAGTAACGGCGCTGGGGAAAGGAGCTGTTTGGCCAGACACCTTTGCCGAACGACGCTCTTCCGACCAAGTGTCAACACTTCCAATTGCCTCCACACGGCGTATTTTATGTTTCACGAATGTTGTGATCTATGAGATTTTTGTTTTAGTTTGAATGATTCATTCGTGACATGTTTGCTCATATGTCCTCCTATGGCTACATGACGTATCGAGATTTTTTCCCTAATAATGCCTGTCGAAATGCTCCTCTTCTTTCTTTTTTTCTTTCTTTTTTTAAATTTTTTAAATTTTTATTTTCACTTGAAATAAACGACAGTGAACTCAGGTGTACTGTATGTTTCAAGATAATTTTTTTAGATTAGTTATAATTTCCCTGATTGTATACCTTGTGTGCGGATTTTAGTTACTTCCAGTGCATTTCAGACGCTTGCGTTGAGTGACCGGTTCGCGTCCATCGTGAGCAACGGCATTGTTGTTCCAGGCCTGTGATGTCTTTTAATAGTTGGAAGCTAGAAATGATCCATTTTGTTGATAAAAAATAGTACACATATCAATATGTTATTAGTAGGCCTAATGCTTTTTACCTACCGAAGAGAAATATCTTGCTGTAAGGAACTACTGTGTATTTCGATGTACTCAACATGCACTTTTCCCGACGAAGATAAATGCACTTTAAACACAAGAAACAAACTATCCCAAAGATGTAATGAATGTATCTGCAACAATTCTTATCCCAATCTTACGCTGTTGAGGGTAAAGTATAAATGATGAAAAGAGATGATAAAACCCAATGCGGGCAACAAACGGTTGATCCGGAAGAGGCATGCATGATGCGGGCCAGGATTCAAAATGCTAAGTGGACTGATTTATATCAGAGGTATTTCCAAATAGTTTCAAGCAAATCAGGGAATACCTCTTATTATTAGCGATTGCCCATTTCTTTCTCTTCATTTATTCCATTTCTATTGCTCAGTGCTTATAATATTTGCATGATCCGTAAAGTCGCAAAGATGACATCAAGCTATGTTTTGTTTTTAGTAGTTGATTAGGTTTTCATTTTTTCTATTTCATCTCGTGGTGAAGAACCAATTATAAAAATTGAAACCGTTTATTTCCATTGCAGCAAACAGCAAATCACAATAGCGTGGTCTCGAGGCTAGACACTCCGTAGTCATAATACTATTACTTAAAAATACCGTATGGTTGATGCGTTAGTAATGAGAATTTTTAAAATAACGCACAATTCTACTGACTGGAAACTTTTACATCTTGAGGCCACCTTTGTGTTGCCTCAACTTTGTTCTTTCCTCTGTTTAAGTTTTCTTCACTGAAAAAAAAAAAAAAAAAAAAAATATGTAATCGCATTGAAGTGCCATTAACTGAATCAAAAATATTACTTCATTGCAGTTACGTGGATCTATTAATTTTAAATACTAATTAGAAATTAATCAGCATTTTTTTTAAATTACGTAACAGAACTTGATCTATGCTTAAATACACAAAAAAGTAGAACTGAATTTATCTTCCAACTGTAATTTTGTTGTGTTTAAAATAGAAATAATCTGTGCTGAACAGTTGGTGGTGACTAATGAAGCTATCATTTGTAATGCTTAAATGTTTGTACACTTAACGGAATAGAAATATAGGGCACACAGAGCCACCTGATCGTTTTCAGCTCAGGATTATACGCCACCTCGCATGTGGTGAGAGAACCTGCTGAGCATCAGTACCGGTATGTGACACCAGAGTGTTTACGTTCTGTGTGATGGAAAATTCCGATAATTCTGTTATGTAAAAGGGCTTATGATAAATAATTAAATAGAATTATAAATATCATCCTTAAAGAAGATACGTGCATAAAAATCCATTGCTAAAATTATTGATATACTGTAAACACTAAATCAAAAAACACAGTTATTCTTTATGGCTGATGTTTTCCGACATAGAAGTCGTCAATGTTTTGCAGATATCGCCAAACACACTAGTATATAAAACGTTGATTGGTATAGAATGTCATATTTTGCTTAAATTTGATTGTTGCTGCGTTTACTAAGTTGTTATTTCCTAATTAGTTACCGAATTCTAAATAGTATTAGAATCTCATATCTTAGAAAACTATTACATTCCCATTCGTTTTTGAAATGAAGCTCTAGTATTTCTTTTGGAACAAAACAGGAACGATATTTTAGCAGAAATAAAAATAAATAAATACAGATCTAAGTAGGCTAAAGACTTATTAATTTGGCAGTAAGTCAAGTTAAATAGATTTTATTTTAGGCTTACGCCATATATGTGAAACGAGTCCTACCGAAGTAACGTACTGATAGAGCCAATTGTACCACTCACTCCGGGTAAATCCGTATTGGTAATAGAAGATACGTATTGTTTTAGCGCCGTATTTACAAATGAATGCCGTTAATACACTTTCATTTCTGGTGACAAATTGTTATTAATATAAAAAAATGAAAAGATCGCTTTCCGTAAGTGTGGGTAGAGCGCACATTATGCAAGCAGGCACTTATGTAGCGGTGCGGTAAGCCGTTTCTTTCTTTTATTCGCGCGCCACTATACCGACTGGCTTATGTGTGCTACGTTCCAACTTCAGCATTTCATTTTCAAAACCGCGTTGGTTCTCCTTTAACAGTAAACACTCAGTTCGAGTTTTATTTTTTCCAGTTGTTGTTCAGAACAGATTCTGTAGCCACGAAAATCTACATCATAAATATTTCTATTCAAAAAGCTACAGAAGGAATTAAAAATGATGTGATGTTCAGGTAATATTATAGTACAAGTGATCCATTTAGCCTTTTATAAATTTATTAGTGTTACTGACAAATCGGTTCTGTTACTGACTTTGAAAAAATATTAAACAGGTAGTAAGGCGTTGATAAATTCCAGCGCATCATTATTTAAACTGGATTCCAAAGACAGACAATGCTGATTATTGTATTAGGATAGGCCTATGTTTGGGAAATAACTATCCAATAATGAGTAAGGTACCCATTTTAACAAACTTTTTTACTATGTATATAACAATGAGAGCAAAAGTTAACGTGGCAAAAAAAAATCATACTACTCGGAAAGAAAAAGTTAAAGTTATGAAATCGAACTTAGTGAAAAAGCGAAATAATGCTTGCATTGTACAAAACGATTTTTCATATCGCCGGCCATCTTTTTCATGGTTTTAGCGTAGCGTTCAAGACAAATTCAAATATGGTACATTGATAGAGGCTGTAGCAGATAGTTTGTTGATTTTTTTTTTGCAAGCAACGAGTAAAGCCTTGGATCTAATTACCTTGCCATCAACGTGTTGTAAAGTATGAAAATAGTTCTCTAGAGCATTTTATTGAAACGTTACTCCAAGAACCGCAGGAATATCCTCGCGAAGTCCTTTTACATACCGCAAATACAAGAGACCTCGGTCTCTTGTGTTTTGGTGTCTGGTAATTTTTCAACAATCTGAAACAATATTACCAATACTTCCCTTTAATACAAAACTTGCCGCCTTTGGACCAAAAATTCATTCAGAAAACCATGCTTTGAGACAATTACAAAAAAAGATAAGTAGACATTGAATATACTGTACTTAGATAATCCATCAAATTCTTACAAAATATACTCTTCTGATCAAACATATAATGATCAAAATATGGTATTTCAGTAACATAATTATATTTTGTTCTAGGTTTCTGATTATCTGGAAGAAAAGATTTTTCCATCATTCTCAATGCAACATTGTTATGATTCTGTAACACTAATAATCTATTACTACCTTTTTATGTTTCAAAAATCGATCATGCTGAGAGAACTGTAAACCCAGTGCTGAGGAGTTGTAAACTTATAGGAAAAGTGAAAGTAAACAGGCCAATTTTATGTTAATGATCAACTCTCAAATATGCCTAAACGGAATAAAGGAGATGTTATAAAATCAAATTATGGATGGCCTGATAACAATTTGAATCTGGAGCCACTTATATAGATGGTGCCATGGATCTTGAGCCGAGAGTAATGGAATTAATTCTGGGCAACCAGGATGTTGCATTGATTTCGAATTTTCATAGTCAGTCAGAAAAACAAGAACATGACGACTTTTCGTTTCTTATTTAAAAAATGGATTTTTTACTACACTGTACTATTATTCGTTCGAATATTACCTCCAACGTATTCCTAAAAATATGTTGAGAGGAAATGGTATTAACAATTTTTTTAAAAGAAATTGTGTTCGTTTCATCAAAAGAGACGAGGAACATAGCACCAGACACGACTGCGTACGAATCTTGAGGAGAAGCTTAATGAATGTCCCACTCAAAGTGATAACCATGGCGAGCAAAGACGGAACATCAGCATAAACGTCACTGTTGTCGGCAGAGCTAAAGAAATCTGCCAACGTTCCGGTTACTCGGGCGTGGTGATTAATACGCGCCACACTCAGTAACGGTAACACGCTTTTCAAAGGCCTTATCACTGTGTCAGCTGCTGCTAAACATTTTTATGCTTTGACATATTTCGTTTCTGTCAGTTAGGGAGTGTAAAACTTCACTAGTATGTCAACAGACTCAGCCTTTAATATATGTTTGCAGCCATTATACTGGTGAAATTATTTATTTCCAAACGTTTTGCGTCCTTGCGCTTGAGAACTGTATCAGCGCATTGAAATTATGCATCTATATTTCTTTAAAGCTTTAGGTAATATTTCAAGATTCATCCAGGTACAACGTGTAGATATACAAATTAGTGCATGCCTCATTAGTATTGCCCTATAGCACAGACATAAAAACTGTAATACATATTTATAGCTCATTTACATTGCAAGCACATATCCAAAAGTGGGTTTTGTACTATTGCATAAATAAGTACTCTTATAGATAAACTTGCAAGAGACTGGCGCTAAACTATAACTAAATTCTATTCTCACTCATAACTTTACAAAATCAATGAAAATTAAATCTAGACGTTATGCTGCAACGAAATATGTACAGTCGCTGATGATGACATCTACTATAGGGGCGAAACGCCATTTAAAAAAAAATATCACCTTAACAGTACTCTACACCGTAAATGTATTTATAATATTGCAGCCGAAATGAGGAAAACTGTATTCACCAAGAATGCAATTTAAGTTAAGATCACATATCCAGGATCTTCAAAAATAATTATCAAAATGATTACTGGATAACTGGAAATTGTGTGGAGACACCACAAAACATCCATTTATTTCTAAAGAAATATTCCGAATAGTAAGAAACGTAAGTCTTGTTTAACTTTTGTGGAAATAATAAAATCATAAAAAACATACTTAGGATGACTACATGGAAGCTGTTTGGTATTTTCTGTGATTTTTATAATGTACACTGGGGATTTTGTGTTGTATTTGTTACCCCTGTTGGACAAACAAATGTTAAGAAACCAACGAAGCAGATCGCAAGAAATATTGTGTCCAGTGTCTTAAAGTATGTTAGGTGCCATCTGTAATGTATAAAAATGTCTCATTTTCATCATACTTACACAGGTTCAATGATAAAGTCATTACAATGTGTTTCTTCATTTTTTCATATTTCCGTATCTGTTACCATCACTGCACAATAAACATAGCCCCATTTATGAACTGACAGACGGTATTTTTCGTATCATGTTCTGAGGTAAAATTTACTATGAATCTTTCACCTGCCAGACATACCCAAAACAATTCATATTACTAGTGAGAATTTTTGAATAATCAAAGAGATTATCGCATGTCAAGTTAGATCTGAGCTTCTACAGGCATCTAATTAAGTCCTCGACGGGGACGACTAAAATAAGGAATTAACTATGAAAGACGGTATGACAAGTGTTTGATATCAAACTCGGTAGTGGAGCAGCGAGCAGCGCTTGACAGGCTTTGTGTATCGGCGGAACACGCTAATGGGGTTGCGCTGCCCCGCGCAACTTTTAAGGAATCTCTGTCTGGAAGTTAAGGCTCAGCACTGGCTGTTATCGCTAATAAGGAGCGTTCATTTTTAATAGCTCTCAGAAACGATATTCCTGATTCCTTCTTGTGTGCACATGAAAGCTCGGGTCCTACTAGGAAACTCGTGTACTGGAAGGACAGGTGGTGTTTTCATAAAATTGTGAGATGAAATTTCCTCGATAACAATACGGAACATTAATCAAGTTTGAGAACTTGATATAATATGATATAAATTTAAAAAAAAAAATTCAGTAGAGAAAGAGTCAGAGTTACATGGAATGTTATTTATAGATGTATTCAAAAACCTAACCTAACCCAACCTTTTGAAGACTACACTTACATAAAACATAGCTGGATGTTGTACACAGTGTCAGGTCAATCTATAGGTTGGCTGAAAAATCAGGACTATACAATGTCTCGTAGGAAGCGATCTGAGTAAAAATTTGCTTGAATAAATTTCTTTGACAGTTTTTTTTTTTTTTTTTTTTTTTTTTAACGCATCCGGCTCGTTGACGTCGAGGTCGTTGCGGGAAAGGAATTATCTTATGAAATAATCAAGCCATTCACCTGAATTAATTTTGAGAAATCATAGAAAATCTGGCTGAACCCACGTCATCCCAAATACGAAACTGGTACATTAACTGGTAACTCGCCAAGCACACTCGACTGTTGTAATTCATATAGATGTATGAACTGTGAACCTGATAGCAAAACTGTTAATAATCTCATTTTTTTTATGGCTCGGCAACAAAATCATAATAGAAGGAATATGGTGGTGGAGAAACAATAGGAAGCAAATTGAACATGACTGAATCAGGGAAGGAACTCACGGCTTTTCAAATGCAAAGCCCAAAGGATACATCTCATCCATCAGACTCGGTATATCTTCATGTAATGCATTAATCGCTTACGTAATTCTTTGATTGAAGTGTTTTGAAGATTCATCTCGAATATCGATTGCGTTAATAACCAATAACTCCCAAAATTAAATATCAAACTGATGAGCATTTAGTTTCAAATGTTTTAACAATGTATATACCCCATTCATCCATACTGGCGGCTCAATGTCATATTCCCCTGGACACGCTCCTCTCCTCCTTTCCTACCTCTGCCAGCTGAACGCTGTATCTATGTAAGCTTTGGTAAATTTTCCCTTCGAATGTAGGGGTAAGGGCAACATAGTGGGATTAGATCAGACTGTCCATGAGCCAACTCTACTAAGTGAAAGAGCTATAGTGCGTAATGTAATAGTCTCTCGCGAGTCCAACAATACATTGATCCACTTCTAATTAGTTCTAATTAGTAACGTCAGACCCAGCATAGTGCATCACATTAGGGAGCGTGCACAAACTACGTGGCTCGGTCCGGGGGGGGGGGAGGGTTGGCTGGAAGGATACGCTGGGCTACGTGGGGGGGGGGGGGGTTCCGAGCCAGGCCACGTAGCTTTCCTTTCATAACATTTTTCACAGTTAAAATGGGGAACTGAACACACAAGAGCATGTGAATATTTATTTCCCTCAATTAATTATCTCCGTATGTAATTTACAATCGTTTAACAAGAGAAAACGGGAAAAAATGTCTTCTGGAATTAAAAGGGAAAAAAGCTACGTACTACGTGGGGGGGGGCGGAGGGGGGGGTAGAGGCAAAAGCCACGTAGGGCTACGTGGGGGGTAGGCGGGGGTTCACAGGAGACCAAAATCAAACTTTTGTAGCTTCTATTGTTCTATGTTCTCTGAAAATTAATAAACATCTGTCTAGTTGGTTAGCTATGCCACAATGGTTCGTATGAACGAATCCCTCAATCTTTCGTCTGTAGAATTGTTTTAGTTACACTTTTTTTAACTTATGGCTTTACTCCTCGTCTACGTCGAGGTCATTAGAGGCGGGATGGAACTGAAGACAAGGAATGGGATGGAAATCGGCCATGGCCTTTTGAAGGTAGCATCTCGGCATTCGCCTGGAATGATTTGGGGAAACCATGGAAATCCCAAATCTGGATGCCCGGACTGAGATTCCAACCACCGTCCTCCCGAATGCGAGGCGACAACGTTAACCGTTCAGACACCACGCTCGGTGTTTTCATTAGAAATCATGACTGTCTACAACAGTAAAATAAAATGAAAACAGCCTTACATTTCATCGTCTCGAGTCCCACTTTTGCAGGGTTGTTTCATGTAGGCGTTTTACCAGTCCCACGACAGTAAACTATAAAAATTTGCATTTAGAAAATTACAATTCATAATATTTAAGGCTGCTGTTACAGTTACAGGAACTAAAATCCGATTAAAAATGAGGTGAGATCCTATTGATCTAGACTCCCCTCATTTAATACTGAATATTCCGATATGAAGTGAAACTGCTCTGCTTTTATCAATAAACTTATTCGCATATAGGAACGCACGTGCTATTAGTATATTGCCTGTGCCAAGGTATTTAAATGCGGTTGGTGTTATTCTGTTGTCGTTTAAAGAGCTGCAGCCTGTGGAAACCATTTAGGTCTGGACGGGTGTTGTATCTCTCCAGATTAACGGCGCAACTTCCTCCAGACTGGATGGAAAGCACTCTGCCATTACTTTCGGCCACGTCGCGCCGCGTGTTGTTACCCCCGACGTCACCTCACGAAACATTGACAAGAATCTGAGAGGAAGAGACGTAACCCCACACAGCGATCACTTAGTAGATAATAGTCGTCACGCGGGATTTTAGATCTATGCTGTTAACTTATGAATAAACTATCAGAGAAATACTGGATAGGTAAAAATAGAATAGCAATCCTTTTTTCCATTTTCTTGGATCTTCTCCTCTCCTAAATTTATACTGCATGTAATGCTTTACTCACGTTTAAGCGCATTATTTGTCTTTATCTCTCCTTAAAACTACCACTAATTGTGAAAGTTTACGTTTGTTGGTGACCCACAGTCACATTACGGTATGATCACGTGGCTTTCTGCAAGCAATATTTCAGTCGGTGTTGTGTACGAAAAGATTACATTATTTCATTTCAGCTCCATAGTAGAATTCCACATGCCAACACATTACTTGAACCAAGCATTCCGACTGCGAGAAATATCTGCCAGACAACATTAAATGGATTACTGTAAGTTGGAGCAAAATCGGTCCATAAATATACTAGATAGACTGAAAAGTTATATATTGTAATGAAGCGTAAATTAAAAACATCACTCATCACCTCAGTAACAAATAGTGCGAATATGGCCTCAATAGATCTAATGGCTTGACAGTGATGATATTTACTAACGTACAATGAATTTTATATTTATAAATATATGATGTATTAAATATTCCTGTGAGTACCCATTCAGTTAAAACCATTCAACTTGTTTTTCACTTCCTCTCTTTCCGAAATACTCTACTTCTATATATAATACTAGCTCGTACCCGCGACTTCGTACGCGTGGATTAAGAATTTTTTTGCCAGAATTAAATATAGAAAGTTGTTGGTAACGAAGGATTGGTCCCAAACAATATCGAGTCGGAATAATATGACAGGAAAGCTATCACTATATCATTGCACCGTCGAACCTGTCTCTTGAAGAGAATCAATTTCTAACATATTTCTGTCACCATTCGATAAAGTCTCAAACTTTCGTGACTACAACTGTTAATCATACTGGAAAAAATATCCTGTGCCCTTCATACAGATTTCCTTATAAAATTCCATCAAAACGATGTAGCCATTTAGTCGTCAAAACGTAACAAAAAGACAGAGACTTACTTCCGTATTTATAATAATATTACTGTGGTTCAAACTCACACACTGACTGCGAACAACACCTGAGGGATCATTATAACGTAAAAAAGTGTACACCTACAACATTGCAAGACTACCTACGATTTGCCTCGCATTGCACCTTTAACTTTCTAATATCTACAGTTTAACAATCAATCCGAATAACCTACGGCCCAGGCCTGACTCTTACGATGAAAAACAATTTTTAAAAATCTTAGCCTCCATGGAGATTTGAACCGGAGACTACGACGTTCGTAAGCAAGCGCTTTAGAAACTGAGCTGCTAGTCCACTACACGGAAACACGGTACGGAGACGTCCATATCCAACGTGTCTGTCTATCGCCATATTTAGAAGTTATGAGACAACATGTGTTACTTATACAGATAATTTTGCAACCAAACGTAGACTATTTTTCTTCTTGTTTCAAAGGATAAGTGTGCAAAGTTTCATCGAGATCGGATGAAAACTGTGGATTTGTATGAAGAACAAACAAACAAACAAACAAATATACATTCATCTTTATATATAAAGATATTCTCAGAAAATCAGAATACATAGTACTTTCATCATCGCTGACATTTATGAGCCTCTGACCAAATCTGCCAGAACACAGTCCTCTCCAGCGTCTTCTGTTCTTCCCCCAATTTTCTTTTTCACTACATTCCAGTTTACTTTTTCTTTGGCTTTAAGCTTCTTTGAAGCCGACTTCGGGAAAGCACTGAGACCAAGGAACAAAAATGAATTTAGCCATGGAATTTTGAAGGTACCACTCCGGAATATGCCTGGAGTGATTTCAAGAAATAATGGACTGCCAAAATCTGGATGGCTGGACGGGGATTCGAACTTGCCTCCTCTCGAATGCGCGGACAGAGAGTTACTGCTCCTCCACTACACTCGCTCCAGTTGGCTATCCCGTCTTGTACATTCTTTTCTATTCCCTTAATCCGGTGGTCTGCTTTGGAGCCTCCTCCCTTGAAATTTCTGATTATACTTCCTCAGTGATACCGTTTCACCATTCAAGTTCTTCATATGGAGTCTTGATATTTCTATTGTATTATGTACAGGTTCCCCTTTAACTGTCACACTGACATGCTCTTTCCGCAAATTGTCCATTCACGTTTCGCTAATCCTACCCCTCTTGAAACTTCATCTCTGTGGCCTGAACTCTGCTATTATTTCTTCCTTTCGTCACTCATTCTTCAGAACCATTTGTTAATAATGGCACAAATTAACTGCTGTAAATAATTCTTTTGTGGCATTTATCTGCTGGAAGTTAGGCCTAGGGTACTCCTAATGAATCCTTGTGCTTTTCTGCATATTTAATTTATTTGCTTTGCGTTTCTCCCATATTTTTCTTTCCCACTTCTCATAAACATGAGCTCTCCTACAGAAGTAAGTTATAATTACTGATTTATATATATATACAGATAATTGCACTGTGTAAGATATCACTGCTTTCAACCTCGCATCCAGGTATTCTTGCACTTCGCACTCGGACTTTCCTCAAATCAGTACATCATCGGCAAACACCACGGGTCGAAGATCTCCCAATGACCTTCTTTATTATTTCATCCGCTTCCCCGTCCGAGTCCATTGTATAATCTGAACCACGATGTCCCATTTTCACACAGATCTCACACTCCTCATACATACTCTTAATTCTCTCAACCATTTCCTTGATAACTCCTCTCACATTAAACTATTCTCAAACTTGATGTCTGCAGTTGCTGTCATATGGTTTCACAATGTGAAAAAATGCTACGGTTAAGTCTTTGCCATACTTGTAATCCACAGTTGACCTTCCTGAAGTAAAACCTTATTTCTCCTTTGGCAGTACACTTTACGCCACTCCATTTATCATTCTCACAAATATCACATGCAGTATATTCGCGAAATGGCACAAGAAGGCGATTACACTGTAATTCTAACATTTCATTTCATTCCTCTTCTTAAGGATTGTCACACCAATATCAATCTTCTGGTCATCTGGAAAGGTTTTCTCTTTTCACACTAATCTCAACACACATTCCCACAACACCTGTCGCTCCTCTTACATTTCAACCGCGCCAGGTGCTTGGCAGTCTTCATTTTCCTTATGTATCTTCCACATCTCTCCATTTCAATTCACCGCATTTGTGATCTAACGTAATCGGTGTTCGTTAAACCAACTTGGTTGTCTGTTACATATTTAATAGGCCTTAAAAATATCTTTCACAACTTCATCAGCTCAACCACTTGACAACTATACTTTCATTATCATCCGTAATTCTTTCACATTTATTTTTGCATTTTATTTTGTCCATAACAATTGTATTCTTCCCTATTTCCTGAACGGTAGTTGGCCAGTGTTTCAGCCCGTTTTTCCAACCACTTCACCTTCTCTTCTTGTATGGTCTGTTTGGATTCCTTTATTCTATTTTTACCTTAGGCTGGGTTCTTCGTCTCTAACCATGAACCATTCTGTAAAAGCTCAGTTTTTATTCAGTGCTACTTCTTTACATGCGAAATTTCTGCAGGGAGTTTCCCTTTCTCTCATATTTGTGCTTCTACTGCCTCACACTATCTTTTTGTCTGTCCCAGTGACCTTTTGATCTCTTTGTATTTTTCCTTCACTGTCCTTAGTTCCAAAGTGGGCACAATCTTCCTAATCAATGTCTGATATTCTATCCTGATAATTTTCTTCTTCAGATTCAACCCCTTGAGTCTCCTTCCTGCATAACTATTGCCTTTCTGTCATTTTGCTCCTCAAGCTGACCACTAATGGTGGATGGTATGACTTCGATGTCCATTACCACACATTTCAATTGTCTGTATATTACAATATAAACGACCACAGATACCATTGTCCAATATACCAAGTGATCTTATGTGTTTCTTTCTTCTTATACCAAGCACTCCTAGTGATAAGCTATTTCTTTTAAAAAAAACATAAGTAATTTCTTTTTCTCATTATTTCGACTTCCCCAGCCTTCGCCCCATTACTTCTTCAAATACTTTTTCTTCCTCCCCTCATGGGCCTGGGGTTCCCAATTATTATATGATTACCTTCATTTATTAGGCTCTGCAGGTCCATCTCAGATTGCCTCCCTATATCTTGCTTGTGTAGCGGGAACTTGGATAATATCGACGGTTTTACTCCTATCACTAATTTTTATAACCTCTTTATATAGCCCTTCCCTCATCACAAAACCAACCCCATTTCTCATTCCATTCCCATCTCACATCCAATAAAATTTAAGTACTTTGCTTAACTTCTTCATAGCTCTTCCCTCCATCTTTTCTCTGCTAGCTCAAGTAAATCCAATTCAGTCTTTACTATGATGACAACTATCTCGTTCACTATTCCTTTTAACGTCGTGATGTTTACAATTCAAATCTGCAAAACTCCTCGCTTTTTTTTTTTTTTTTTTTTTTTTTTTTTTTACCTGCAAGTTAATTTTTTTAAAGTTTTTTTCACTTACTGAAAGCATTCTTTGGATTGAGTGCGAATTCGCTTGGCTCATCGTAGCTCCACCAGATCCCCGTCAGCGGTCATTTTCTTCAGAGTTCCTGTCCAGCCTCCACAGCTACCGTAGTGGTATAGTTTCCCGCTGTTTTTAACCCCTGATACCCATCCCCTAATTCACGAATTTGTGCCTCTCCCACCACTTGGAGAAGGGGATGGCTTCTATATATTTCTATATGTCATCTCCATTTCTTTTGTGTATTTTCGGAAGGCCTACTTTGTTTCATTCTTTCTGCTATTCTGTCTGTGACGTTTTAATAATGAAGCAAATCCACCCAAAATAATAATATTAATATCAAATACCATATATAGATACGTAGATATGGATTTTAAACTTGACTACTTTTTTATATTGGAACTATTGTTGGAGCCTTTTTCTTCAGAAAGTCTGTTGTCATGTTAATCCCACTAATACATGTGAATCATTGTGGTGAATGTTGTTCCAGTTTGGAAATGGCATACGAGTGTTAATCGAGAAACACTGATTGTCGATATACACCATTACAAAAGAAAGCCACAAATATTTTAATAGATCATTTTGACTTTTAGTGCAGTAAAATGATAGAACAGTGGAGTGTTTCATAGGATGTAAGCATACAATTAGCTTAATGACTCCTTTTTGGTAAGACGTTGATTGGCATCAGTTTTTCCATACCAATCGAAAACATGAAGATTTTATCCATAAAATGAAGAAATTCACGTTACGACCCGTTATTATTACTGTAGTAAATATCAACATTTTAAGATTCTATTGCTACAAACAATTCAGACTTATTCGAAGATATTTTAAAGATTCCTGGAATATGGAATCATAAAGCTGTAATTAATATCAAAATCATTAGCTGACCGTCAAAGAAATGTTTGAAGATGCCTTTAAAAAGTTGTGAGAGGACTGGGAAATGGTGGTGAATAAGAATATGATAAGTACAAACTTTACGAAATTGTGATATTATAATACATTAACTGCACTGAACCAACACGAATTTGAGAAAAATAGATCGTAATAAACACGACTTGTTCTATTTTCTCACAGTGTGAAAAAATTTACTGATGAAGGATCGCAAGGTGATTTAATTTTTTTCCAGGTTTCGAAGCAGCTTTCTGTCCTGTTCTACACAATCATTTCTTCAGGAAGATCCAAGCGTACGGAACATCGCAACAGATTTGTGAATAGATATGAGATTTGTCCATATGTCGTCGTAGGAAAGAAGCATCTTCTTCTTATTAGTTGACTCGGACGTCAAGTAGGAGAGCGTAATAGAACCCCTTCTATTTCTGATATTTTTCAACGAAATTGGACACTTTCTTAATAGCCATTTAAGACTGTCTTCTAATGTCGTGGCTGTCTTTATAAAAGTAAAGGGCCATGAAGATATTTTAGATATTCTACGTGATATCCACGGTGCGATAGATGGCAGGTTAAATTAAATTGCAACAAATGCAAGGTGATGCACGTAACAAATAGGGAGCCTCCACTTGCCCTTGCTTAGAGCGTATGCCTTTCAATTATTGCGAATGTTTAATCCTTTAAGTATCTAGTATTACAATACAAAGAAACATAGACTGAATTTTGAATATCCGCATTTGTAAAATATCGTATAAAGGTATTGTGGGTGTTTATCTGGAGTGTTTTTTGCTGCATGGGATCCGTATCGTAATGGATTGATTGTCAGCATCCAGCCTGTTCATAGTTGGAGCTCTGACTTATTGAACGTTGCTACAGTCAAAAAAAAAAAAAAAAAAGAGATATGGAGATTGGCCTGGGAGTCTCTGGTTGACAAACGACGTTGTTGCCACATAAATTTATTGAATAACATGCAAACAACTTCTGTTACTTACGAATGCAGAAAAATACTTCTCCCACAAACATACTTGACTCACAGTTATAGTATACTTCAGATCAGGGAAATAACGTGTTTACTGATGTCTATATGAACCCTTTTTTCCCTTGGATAGGAATGCTCAGAATGGATATTAGTTTTGGTGCAAAGCATCCTTGTAACCATTAGTTATATGTGAATTACAGAGTATAGATACAGATTAAAATCAAAATGCAGAGAACTTTAAGATAAAAGGATATGTGATAAGTAAAAATAATGTAATACATACTTTTACGAGAAATTATCCTACCCACAATAGCTGAGAACAATATTACCATTCTTTGGTGAAAATGTGTATGAAGCTAAAACATATATATCCCATCTTCTTTGCTTCTTCTTTTCAAATTATTCTAAGCATATATATAACACCGATAAGGATTATGAATTCTATAATTGTTATAAATTCTTGAGATACAGGTTGCAAATAATATCAGAGTTGAGTTATGTTTTTCTAGTAATAGGACAAACCGAGTGTGGAGTCAATACAACATTAAAGCTCTCCAAAACCGGGTGCGTTGTGTGAGCGGTAACGCTCTGGCCTGGAATTCTGGAGGACCTAGGTTCGAATCCATTCAGTATATACAGATTTGGTTTAGACGCGATTTCCCCTAATCACTCCAGGGGAATACCGGTATGGTTCCTTAAAACGGCTATGTCCGAATTCCTTCCCGTCCCTTGCCACCACAAATCACCCATACGATTAAATATCACGATGGTGCAGCAAATACCATCTGCAAAATTTAACCAGCATTCTGGAATATCTTAGCTAATGGCAGATTCTTGAGTACAAAAAGAGCTATCCATAACATTCAGCCAGTAGTGGGGAAGGAGGGATTGCTCTTAATTTTTAATAGTACCGCCTGAATGATCTTCTGGTGTTTCAACATACGAATACCTAGAGAGGATGGGGGGTTGAATATCGATACTTCTGGTAGAGGGGGAGTGTATATCAAATTACAGAACTATAATCGATAGTTCTAGTCAGTTACATTGGTTCATACTGGGGGAAGGGGAGAGCAGTCATATTACACATCGGTAATCGTTACTTTCGGTCACGTTCAGCTGGCTTCCACATGTTAAGTCACATGTCTAACACCTGGTTGTTATATTTAATTACATGCAGGGTGCTGTTTGGAGATGGAATCAAGACAATTGTCGTATCATACGACAGGGAATTTTGACAACCGTCACACTTATATGACTTGAGGAGGTATTATGACAACTGTCACACTGGCTCAAGTTGTTTTGCAAGCTGGCGTCCAGTCATCTGTAACTGCTGCAAACAACTGAGATTTGACGGTTCCGCCGCAGTCTGGACAGGTATCTATCTATACATTAAATCGGAGAACGCGCCGTTTGTTCTGCATATGTCGATCATCTGTCGAGTCTTACTTTCTAAAATACAGTAGTGCCTACAACGCCATTACTTGATCCAGCATTAGCAGAGATTTAGCAGGACAGTACTTAACAACACGGAAATAGTGAAAATGCAGATGTATTTAACCCTTCAGTGTTAATAAAAAACAACGAGCAATGGTTACACTCATTAAAAAATTAAAGTACAGAATAACGAAGATTTATGTTGTAAACATTTTTAATCTTTTCGACAATTCTTTCCATCTGGCACGACTCAACGAATTTACTAGAGTGTTCATTATACAATCAATTACATATTCGTTAGGTAAAGGCTGGTGTGGACGTAATAACCTGGTGACAGCATTTTTATTAAATATAGCCCTCTCGGGTGGCTAGTAGAGTGATCAGGATGTTTTCACACGATATTTCGGCGATCGGAACTCTGTCACCATCTTCTGGTGAAGTCTAAGATGGCGACAGAGGTTTCCGATCGCCGAAATATCGTGTGGAAACATCCTGATCACTCGGATAGTCACCCGAGAGGACTATATTTATTCTTAACGCCCAGAGAAACTTCAATCTTGGGATTATTACTGGCTGCGCATTCCGCTCTTGTCGTAGCAGCTTTAATATAACCCGGTAATGCACAGCAGACCTACAGTTCAGCGTATAATCCGAACCATGGGAACGTGTTGGCCTACTTCACATTACCCCGCAAGCTGTGTTAGAGGAGGTTTGGGATAAAGGCCTTTGAAAATCCTCAATGGTACTGGGATTCATCAGGGGACTTTTTTCATTTTCAGGCAGACGCCATAACCACTGAGCCACAAGACTGCTCTACATACTCTTTCATTCGATTGCATTACTATGCAGTTGCAGAAGTTTTACATGATATCCCACTTACTTCACTGAACTCAAGAATCACTACACTAACAATAGATTCATTTATCATACAGAACACTCACCACATGTTTCTCAGAAAGATTACTACTAACATCATAGGTGTTTTCTGTGCAATAATCCAACCGACATTCTAACTTTTAACTATATCACTAAGTCAGGAATTCTTCACGGGTCTTCTGCCGGATAAGATCTTTTAAACTCGACGTTTCGGCAGTCACCTCCGCTGCCTTCATCTGGTGAGCTGTCATCGCGAACTAGCTGCCGCGACGGTTCGGCACCGAATGTACCGTTGCGGCAGCTACTTCGCGATGACAGCTCACCAGATGAAGGCAGCGGAGGTGACTGCCGAAACGTCGTGTTTAAAAGATCTTATCCGGCAGAAGGCCCGTGAAGAATTCCTGTCTACCATACGCCGGGAAAAACTTAATTGTTATATCACTAAGTATTCTCATCCTTTTCTCGTTAGTCTAAACTGTCTACAACATGGAAAATAGTTACAACGTAAATACTTCGTTCGTTTGTCGCCTGATTTCTTAATGAGTTTAGAAGTTGCTCTTTGATTTATATGGCCACTACAACATTACATATACCTGTGTTTTCACTCATTCTGCATTGTCAAGTAATCTAATAGTATAATGTTACATGAACTGACGGTAGTGTTGGCATTGGTTCAAAAAGTAACAAGCCGGAGGCCAGGGAACAGAAACCAGTACCTGTATTTCAGAAGTATTGGCCCTGGCTGTTGAGACTCATGTCCCACTGCGAAAAAGGCGTTGAATGGCTGTCTCGTAAAATTCCTGGGGCTGCGGTGTGAACATGTTCCGCACGTACTGCTTGACATCATCGTCCGAAGTGAATCGTTTGCCCCTCAGAACCTTTTTTAGGGGACCAAAAATGGCGTAATCGCAGGGAGAGAGGTCTGCACTGTATGGAGGGTGACCGAAAACCTCTCACTTTAATTTCTGCTGGTGGCTTAGCGAAGGGTGTCAAGGTTTGTGAGTAACGCCGAACATTCATTGCGTCCCGTGCTGCAGGAAGTCTATCAGAAGGGGGCCGTCTTGGTCAAAGAAGAACGTCAGCAAAACCTTTCCTGCACTTGCGTGGATGGTCTTGGATTTTGTTGGTGGTGGTGTCCCTCGATACTTCCAATGGAGACTTTCTCGTTTCGATTTTGGTTCGAAGTGATGACACCAAGACTCATCTCCAGTCGCCTCCCGTGCCAGGAGCTCATTCCCTTCCCTGGCTTAGCGCTGCAGATGATGAAGACAGTAGTCCATTCGACATGCTTCCTGTTGTGGTTGAAGACTGTGGGACACCCATTGGGCTCACACTTTGCGCAAGCTCAGTCTTTCCATCGTGATGATGTGAACATTCCCAACACTCAATCCGACCACGGCGGCTACGGCTTTCACTGTAACTCGGCGGTCCAGGGTAACGAGCCCATCAATCAGCTGGACGATGTCATCGGTAATGTGATGTGGTCTTCCAGACCGTGCATCATCGACTAACGACACCCTTCCTTTTCTGAAGCACATGTTCCACGCCTTCACCCTTGCGTTCACCGCACACTTGTGATATTCTTCGATGAATGTCCGTTCTCCTTACTCCTTACGCTGTAAGAAAACGAACAACACCTCTTCTCTCTTTTTGTGACACCTCCAATTCACTCCTTAAAACACGAGTGAGAGCTGGACGACTGACGCATGGTTACGCTAGCTTTGTGACTTGCATGTGGACTTACGCGCTCTTGTCGGAAACACTCTTTGTTACTGATGCAACGATATTACCATTCTGTCACCGGTTTGCACATTCCAGATTCAAACTCGTTTCTTTTTCAACGTTCCTTATATTTTAGAGAATAAAACCCGATATGTTGAACGATCGACCGGAAGTATCGATATCCCTCTCCGATCGGAGCTATGCAGGAAACGAGGCTGAGGCGTATTATTAATGTCACTGTAGGTTACAGTAGTTGTAGTGCGCCAGAACGCCAACATGTAATTCCATACCCTAACCAGATGTTCAACTTCTAATTTGATGTCTGGTATCCATCTCAATGAGACCATAAGTATCGATTACCGATATGTAATGTGAAGCCCCCTCCTCCCCTCCGAAAAGTATCGATACTTTATCCCGGGGCTGATGGTGTGCAAAACTGGGCAGCGTTCCCTGCTTGCCCACTACTTCAGGCAAGAAAGTGACATGTAAAATAGATGGGAGATAATTAAAATATTTTCCTCTTTCTCTCTTAGACGAGAATTATGTCACTTAGAATATATACGTAATATATGTTCTGCTATCATAAAATTTTTAAATATGAGGTACATTGAGATAATTAAAATAAACTTGAAACACAGTGCACAAATGCAGGATTAAACTAACAATAATTGATGCCTTTAACTGCACTTAAACAGTTAAATGTGTCAGGCAACATATTATTTGACACAAGAACTGAAGTTTAGTTTCAATAAAACCACAATAATATTCAAATTATAATTTAAATAAAACTGTAAAATATTCTTCATGTAACAAACAACAGCATTATGTATCATAGGTACAGAACCTAATGAGGGAGCGCTTAACTTTCGTGCCAGGTACTCGCGGACCCGATCCACAATCAGGACATACGGATTTGATTTTGGTTTTACATGGTTTTCCGAAATACCTTCAGTGGAATGCCCGGATTATTTTAAAAAATCCAGGCCAAATGCCTCTCCATTCCTTGCAACCATCCGCTGCCTCTAATGAATGTGGTATCGATTATCTTTGAATCCGGAAACATATCTCAGATACGTAACTACTATTACTTACATATATTTGCCACATATACGAGATAATACAACTTTAAATCTATTAAGATTAAAAAAAAGTCGTAACAGAATAGAAATAAAAGGCTAAAATAGTAAACAGTTGTATGTAACATGTTTAACACATACGACTAGGTTGATGGTATCTGGTGTCATGGTATACGATTGTCTACCCATTCCATTATGGCAAGTTTAAATGCTTACGTATATAACCGCTAGCTTCGATTAACCTTAAGCAGAGCTTGAGAAGATTTTGCATTATAATTTACGTTGCTTTATTATCCGGCCTATGGGCTAGTGAGCCGGCCTTGATTTGCAGAAATCTCCAGTTTC
Source organism: Vandiemenella viatica (assembly GCA_031002005.1). NCBI lineage: Eukaryota > Metazoa > Arthropoda > Insecta > Orthoptera > Morabidae > Vandiemenella > Vandiemenella viatica. Next base: position 264,779,737 of record CM061921.1, read on the forward strand.
AGTTCAGCCAAGGTCCCCAGAGATTGTAATTATGTTTCATATTTCCTGAACTATATAGAAAGATAAATGTATTGAGTACTCAGTTATATATGTACTAAAACAAGGATGAGTGTTGTGTTGTTGCCACTTAGCCGAAGGAAATTTAATATATGTATAGAAATCTTTACCAACTGAAGAATCGAAAAAACACTGCCACAAAGACATTTCTTTTGTGTGAATGAAATCATTACTGCGCAAGTGACTGTTTTGAGAAGATATGTCAGTTTACACAAAAAAATTAGAAAACACAATTTTTGTCTAAAACATTGTTAGAAAACTGATGAACACTTATTAGTTATAGGCCATTTTTCAGCAGTTGTTGACAGTAAAAAACAACCGTTGTAGTGAATGTTACTTTTTATTCCTGAAACGCATTATACACGGAGGAATAAAAAATAACATTCACCACAACAGTTGTTTACAGACGGAGTTTTTATTTGTAAATTGATAGACGTTAATTAAACGAATTTTTTTTTTTCGGACACATGAAAATAACTAACCGAAAAAAGTGGAAACGGTTAGGTATATACAAAAGTTGAATGTCGATTAGAAGATGGGAACTACGATTTGGCTGTGTTCTGTACGCTTTATTATTGGAGGAGATTAGCATGTCACTCGGTGGGTAGGCTTTCGAGTATTGAGCGACGCACACCAATTTGAATGTAACGCCAATGCTTTGTTGTCGGCTTGAGTGAGAGCCTCACGGAACTGTTCCCGGAGTTGATGTTGTCGAAAGTTGTGCAAGTTTGTACGTTGCGCTTGTTCGCGAATACAGAAACAGCTCACAATCGCATCATCACAGTGACGCCCGCGCCGGTTAACGCAATTCACGGCCTTGCGTCTTTTGCACAGTCGCTCAGTAACTTTTGTTACTGTATATTTGTGTATAACACTACTACGGAAGTATTTGCCCTTACTTATGGACATACATTCCTAGATCACCCTATTTAATTTGTCTCGGTTTCTTTCCTCTTCATTTAAGTACCGATTTACTACTATTTCTAACGGCCACTACAACATATTGATCAATCCATAAATTTCAGTTGCGAAAAATACAATATTTTACATCTGCTGCCACATTTGGAAGAATATATATGCTATTACATTATCGTAATGGTGTAGTTAACGTGGATTCCAATTCACTTCTACCATAAAATTCCTTGCCAGTGTGAACATTATTTTCTGTTTCAGTGCAATATAAATATTACATGCAACCCAAAGACAAGTTCAATAATGATTTCAGATAAAGAACCTTTTTGCCATTGTAGGCAATGTTAATCTTTTCTACTACCGTCGTAACTTCTGCTGCGGTAGATTCTTTAGATTTTTGTAACATATCTATTCTAAGGGAGCGTGCATAAACAACGTAGCTCCATTTTGGCCTCCTGTGAATCCCCCTCCTCCTCACGTAGCACGTAGCTTATTTCCCTTTTGATTCTAGAAGACATTTTGTACTGTTTTCTCTTGTCAGACGATTGTAAATTACATACGAAGATAATTAACTGGGGGAAATAAATATTCACATGCTGTTGTGTGTTCTGTTCCTCATTTTAACTGTGAAAAATGTTATGAAAGGAAAGCTACGTGGCCTGGCTCGGAACCCTCCCTCCCCTCACGTAGCCCATCGTAGCCTTCCAGCCAACCCCTCTCCCACCCCCCTCCCCCTGGACCAAGCCACGTACTTTGCGCACGCTCCCTAAGAAGTGCCCTTTCATTCCTATGTGGCAAAATTTTTGAAGATTGCCTTTTTAATGCTGCTCTTTGGTTGTATGTCGTTTAACTTCATTTTGGTAATTGCTGATTTTTTGATTGGCAATAGTAGAACAAAAGTACTGAGTTTAGTTTTAATGTAATACATTCCAAATAAAGTTTACGACATGATTCGTTAGAAGCAGTAGGAGGCCACAAGCAGTTTACTTGCTGAAACACGATTTCCTCCTGAATCATTAATTTGCAGAGCTTAACTCAATCATGTAATTGTATACGTGACTGAGGTTGTGATCATACTAGTCCCTGTATGTTTTCACATATTTTAGTGACCCGTACAGTACGTCATTAAACGGAATAATGGTCATTTGGTTCATTATTATCCTTCGTAATAATGATTAGCATACTTAAAGTGATCTAATTTTATGTACTGAAATTGTAAATGTTATAAAAATAAAGTCGACGTTTACTTACTTCTAATTAACACACGAAGCCATTGAAACCATTCCCAATATTGATCTTGCACCAATAATGCACATTGGGCCTTGTTTCATCTATGATCTAAAGATAAATTTCGTATTATGAAGATTATATACTGAATATTGATAAACTTTTAAGTGATACATGGAATATACAAAAGCTATTGATATAATGTACGTATTTCAGAAGCTTTCTAACAAACAAGTAAACAGAAATTTATTAATCATAAAATATTTCTGTTTTCAAGTTTTTTTGCCTATTCAGATAACTGAATTTCTTATGTGTTTCAATGGATGATTGAACAATAAGAAATTACTTTCCCAGATGTCCCATGCAATCAGAATGTCTGGGATAGTCGTGGATTTGAATAACATAGAAGTAATTGGCCAATTAATATGAAAACATTCTCAGGCATGTAACTGTTCGAAACTAGCCACATGTTTTTATTGCTCCACAGAAAGAAAAGAAATATAGTACTATACTCATCCTCATTAGTAACTATACTAATAGCACATTAATTCCTATAAAATTAGGAGAGAAATTGCGTTAGAAAATTTAAAATCTTGGGCAACTTTCTGCCTAAAAAGGATTCAGAATCTTGGTATTTTTATGTTTTACGATGCGTTTGACACATTGTTTAATTAATAATTATAGAAATATAGGGGATTTTGTATGTGTTATTTTGTTTTGAAAACCGTAATAATTCTGCTTATATCGATTTCCTAAATAATATTGCTTGATTAAATTATTTGCTGCAGTTATAGCTCATCACATGGCATTGGTCGATGATGTTTAAATGTACAGTACATCACAGATTAGTCATTAGCATTCTGGCATTAAATCAGATTCCAAGTCATTTATGTTTTACTTCAGAATTGAATTATAATCTGAATACATAATATTGTTTAAGTTAAAAGAACGTTACATCTGGATACTTTTAAAGTTGAAGGGAGAGTACAATAAAATAAAAGCTAAACGCGTGTAAATATATTATTGTTTGTTTTGGAAAAGGTGGCTTTTGAACACCCGACGTTCTCTCTTTCCTTCGAAAGTGGCTGAAAGAAAATGATGCGAAACCTCTGGATATCTTATTTCACGTTCTCAAAAAAAGAATCATTTCCCTTTCAAAAAGAGTTGTTGATTAAAATCAGTGTTAAATAATGTTGGAGTCGAGAAGCACACTGGGGGCGTTGACAGTGTTTAATCGCAGTGGGCTAATCAGATAGACAGAGTAATCTAGCAGTTGATGTCGCGATCATTATCAGAGTGTTCCCCGCGGCTACGTATGACGCCCTGGGGACCGCCATTACCCACTTACACCCAGGAGGCAAGCCACAAAGACAACTCTCCCTGCAAAGCGAACAGCGGTGTCAATGATTTCACAGGCAGGCTTGTACCGAAACAAACGCAGTTTTCCATAGGACACGTATTTTATTTAACTTCTCCGTTGTGACATGATAAAATCATCATTACTTCTAATCGCAAACAACGAAGTTATTATCCACCAGACCAGGACTTTGCTTTGCAGACATTCCTATCGATAGCAAAATGACCACCGTATACCACACCACTTTTACTGCAACCATTTCGACGAATGCTGCATAGGTGGTTCGTTATGACTTCATAAATTACCAATATTTGTACATTATTGTACATACAGCAGTGTACCCGCCATATCGAATCAACTGCCTACCCTATTCTTGAAGTGAATACTGTCATTTTTGTTACACAATTTCATCGGCCTGAGAGACGCTACATGCCTCAAACTTCTATTATTCCTAGATATCAGCAATCTTAGCATAAACATTAAATTTTGTTTCATTCCTATACTTAGTTTCGAAATTATTCACGTGCAAATGTCATCGGTTTGTCACTCACTCACTGACTGATGATCATCGAAACTCTAAGGTACTTACCACAGTCGAAGAAGGCTGAAATTTGTTTCACTAATAAACTTTCACTTCAAGATTATGAAAAAAGTCTAAAACTGGAAAAGTTCCGTTTATCAAATACTTATCTGTCCCAAACGTGAGATCTAATATTGTTATGCGTCTCAGATTTTTATTGTAGACAAAAGTTACTAAGTTTAACATATGTATGAAATTTTACTACGTCTCTCTCCTTGTATTGGAAGTTAGTGAAATTCAAACTCTTTAACCGAATACGACGCCGCGCCATGGAAATTCCTCTGTACTTTCATGGCTCTAGGAATGGGTAATTTTATACACATATATGGTTTCACTCCCATATCAAAAGAAAAGTCCAATATAGTTAATTTTCCATGTATTACAGTGACAACCCTAAACAAAAATGTTTCGGAGCATATTTCCAACTAATTTGCTTTGCTCTGCAAGAGACTAGATGCCACAGCACAGTTTTCACAGGTAGGCTTGTGCCGAAACAGTAGCAGTTTTCCATAAAACACTTGCTTTCTTCCAGTCTGAAATCCTGTTGTTGTGAAATAATTAAAACTTCATTACTTCTAAACGAAACATAAATGTTATTATCCAACAAACCATATCATTGTTTTCAGACACTAAATACTATATCATAGACCAGCAAGTTGTTTCCGTGCTTAGTTTGGAAGCTACTTGGAATTTACCAAAATCCACGGCTAACAGCAATGCTTGCGCAGGACGCACACCTAAGGTTACCAACCACACTTCATCATACATTATTGTTGGTAGTTATACTTTATACTTTTTCCTACCAATAAAGTATGCAGAAATACTTTATTTCGGATAAAGCGTAACCTATTCGGAGCTGAGGCAACAAGAGCGCACCGTCCACATTGTTGCATTCGTGTCGACTAGTGTGTACTTGCCGTTAGTTGTGAACGGAACTGTGGATGCCATTTTTGTTTATTTATTACTTTTTTTTTTTTTACTTTAGATTTTTCAACCGCATTATTTTCCTTTAAGACTGTTTAAAACGGCAAATAATTCAGATTCTGTTTGTGATAGTGTCGAATGACACCAGTAACTCCAAAGAAAGCAAACATGAAGAAACCTAAACAATTAAAAAAATATTAAAATTTGTGGGGAAAATACATAAAACTGTATAAGAAGGGAACCTCAAAATAAATTATTTGCGAATCCTATAAGGTGTGAGTTTTGTTATTGTTTCAGTTGGGACTAGATACGCCAGTCAACATCGATTTGCATTAATTTTTAGAATATTTGAACATGATCTTTTGTAGGCCTAATGCAATATGAAATTGTCCGGAGCCGTAGGACAGTACATTAATATAAAGTAACATACATTAATTTTGCTCCGTATACGTTATCATAACCATAAAGTATGCGGAAATACTTTATTTCTGGTAAACTATACAATTCAAGGAACGTTACTAATTTCCAAACGACTTATTAGTACTTATGACGAAACGAAATGAATGCAAAATGGTGGGAAAGGAAAAACAGTGTATCATTAAATTTAATGTTCATTTATTTATAACTCTAGATTTAGAATGTGATATCAGCTGCAACACTTTGAAATGAAACAAAAAAATTAATAGCTAATAGCGCGAAGAAATGTGTAGTTAAGGCATTAAATGCCTAAATTTAAAAATAATTTTTTTCCTTTCATATACTTTATATTATACTCTTCAAAAGACAAATATTCTTTATTCTTTTTTAAATAAGTTGGCAACCCTATGCACACCCATTATTTGCAAAGAAAATGGGCATTGTTCGTATGGGACTCGTGTATTTAATAAGATTTAAATTCTGAAATGTCCTTTTCGACCAGTTTTCAAATGTAACAGTAATACTGGAGCAATGATTTAGAATAAGCGATCAACTTACAAAGAGAAACGAGATCCCACAAAAACTATTACTATAGAAATACGCCAAGTCTGGTGATTGTTTAAAGGTAAGAAGTTAAGATATTATGTTCTGAGCCAAGTCTACACTCTACAGTGTGTATTCACTACACTTTATGAAACATAATGGTATCTCTAGGTATTATAGATAGTTGGTTCAAAATAAATTCAAAAAATCTGGTGGCTTGACTTTTATACATGCCACGTTTTAGTAAACTAGATATGAATCATCTGCATATATAATTACACTAGCTGATACCCGCAACTTCGTACGGGTGGATTAAGAATTTCTTTGCCAGAATTGAATATAGAAAGTTGTTGGTAACGAAGGATTGGTCCCAAACATCACCAAGTCGGCATAATATGACAGGAAAGACATCATTATATCATTCTACTGTCGAACCTCTCTCTTGAAGGGAATCAATTTCCAATATATTTAAAAACAGAAAAAAACGAAGGTGAGGGGATGTTTGGGGGGGAGGAGGTGTTTAAGGGAAGGTTTATTTCAGAATGGTATTTTCTTCTTTATTCAGCATGAGCATCCAATTCTTGGGTTCCAATAACTTTCGCTGCTTGTGCTCTGCAAGAGCTACAACTTAGGCCAGTTTACGCCCACAAAGCATGTCAAAAATGAAGGCAAAATAAACTGGTACCAGAAACATTTAAGCAGACAGAAAGCAATTGGACAGAGAATACCTACATCTACACTAAATAATACGTTTTTTCTCTAAACGAAATTTATTAACAAATTACACACTAACATAATGCGCAAGAAGCACACCTTGAGCAACCGACGTAACATTAAAAACTAACACACACATCCGTCTCTCTGTCACCATTCGATAAGTTCTCAAAATTTCGTGACTACGACAGTTAATCATACAGAAAAAAAATGTCCTGTGCGCTCCCTACTGATTTTCTTGTCAAATTCCGACAATATCGGTAGAGGCATTTAGTCGCCAAAACGTAACAATAAAATAATTGTTTAAAAAACATAAAAACCGCCTTCAAAAAATGGTACTAAAAATTTTAAAATAACTTTATACAATGCTTAGTAGAAAGTAAATCTAAATGGACAATATTTTACATTACTGTTATTGAAATTTTTACATTAATTAGTTATTTTTGGAGTCGGTGCCAGCTGTCAGATCGCGCAGATCGAATTACTGAACTTTATTTGGTGTTCGAGGCGAACCGAGAGTACGAACAAAAATTCCAAATATTTTACAGCATGTCGTGAGGAAGATAGTTTTATTGCGGGAGACAGCTTAGGGAAACAAATTAATGGCATGTTATCTGTGGCTCGGCCTCATTAGTCATCCAGGCATATCTCTGGCACTATAGTGTCAGTTGGTAGGCTGCATCATGCAGTAAATACTTTATTGTTAGTATAATATCGGTGTATCATCTATATGTTTCAGTTTTGTTGAAAAATGTTTCTAGAATTAATTGTAGGTAAGTAGTAACATGATTTTTTTTATATATAATTGTTATTTATTATTGTTTCTATCTTTTAATTTTTTTGTTTTGGCTGGCACCGACTCCAAAAATAACTAATTAATGTAAAAATTTCAATAACAGTAATATAAAATATTGTCCATTTAGATTTACTTTCTACTAAGCATTGTATAAAGTTATTTTAAAATTTTTAGTACCATTTTTTGAAGGCGGTTTTTATGTTTTTTAAACAATTATTTTATTTTTAAATTTTTAGTGGTATTATAGTTAATTTGTATTTAAATATGCCGCAGCAGTTCTCATTTTGTGAACTTCCTGGTAGCTCAGTGGTTAAAGCGAAAGCTTTAAAAAAAATTCTGTCTTTACAACAACTTTCAGAATGGGGAGAATTGGTTGCTGTGTTAAGGAATGTTAGTTTACATTTTGATCCAGGCTGTGTTTCGTTCTAATCATAACATCTGCTAAAGCTGCTGCTCGATAATCGAAACATATAACATCTGGACATTAATACATACTACATACAAATCTGTCTCTGGAATATATCTGTTCGTTCCAGCATCACACAGAAAATATAGATATTTAATTGGTTTTCACAGCGTAAAAGATTGGGGTCCAAGTTGAAATCTTAAGTACATGTTGAGACATTAGGACACATACATTTTATAAATATTCTGCAATGAATTAAAAATAGCTTAATTGATTTTGACGGTACTTAAAACTGTGGATTTTGTAAAGAACATTGGAAATTATAAACGATGGGGGTAAAGGAGAAGAGGCATTGGGCTTTTGTATACCAAATGTAGACTGCGTTTTCTGATTGATTTAAAGTATACATTTGTAAATTTCTATTGATATCACATAAAAGTTTTAGGTGAGTATAAAAAAATAATTAAGGGGTGTGGAGGCGAAGAGTAGTTTGATTTTTGTTAAGGTAGTGTGGACAGCATTTTTCTCTTTGTTTTAAAGTATACATGTGGAAAGTTCCATCGAAAACAGATAAAAACTGTAGCTTTGTGTAAAGAACATTTATAAAAATTAAATGGTGTAAGGGAGTGAGCTGTTGGGTTTTGCAAACAGAATGTTTCTCTTTGTTCTTAAGTATACATTTGCAGTGTTCCATCGAAATCTGATAAAAACGGAAGGTATCTATAAAGAACATTGGAAATTAGGAGGGGTGGGGGTAGAAGGGAAGAGGGGTTGGGCTTCTTCAACCTAATTTAAACACAATTGTTACGTATTTTTTTAAAGTATACGTGTGCAAATTTTTTTCAGAATCAGATAGAAACTGTGCTTTGTGTAGATTAAAGGGGTTGAAAGGGGGAGAGAGGTTTGGCTTCTCTAAACCAAATGCAGACAGTATTTTTCTGTTTGTTTTGAAGTATACATGTGCATACTTCCTTCAAAATCAGGTAGAAATGGTAGCTTTATATAGTGAACATTAACAGTAATTAAAGGGGTAGAAAGGGGAATAGGGTTTGTGTTTTTGTCAAAGTAATGTGAGTAGTATGTTTCTTTTTCTATTTGCTTTAAAGTATACACATGCTAAGTTCCACCGAAATCGGATTAAAATATGGGTTCGTACAAACATTAAGGGATGTAAACGGGGAGCTAGGGTAGTTTATTTCATGTTTGGTCAGAAATCTTCTCCATAAAAAAATACATATATGTGCCAACTTTCATAAAGATCGGTCAAATGGTGTCAACTATAGCTTATCAAAAAGAAAATTGACAATAGAGAAGGGGCGGAAATGGGGGAAGGGGTTCAGTTTTTGCAAACCAAAAGCTGAAATTATGTTTCTCTTTGTTTAAGAGTAAAAGTTTGCTAAGTTCTATCTAAACTGGATAAAAACTGTGGGTTTGTATAAAAATTAAACGGTTTAATGAGGATTGGGGGGTGGTTTTTATATTTTTTGGTCAGAAACCTTCCTCGTGAAAAAATACATATAAGCGCCAACTTTCATGATAATAGGTCAAATGGTGGCGACTACAGCTTTTTATATATATATATAAGAAAAAACATTGACAAAAATTAAGGGGTTGGTAGGAAAGAGAGGGGTTGAGCTTTGGCAGACCAAATGTTGACAAGATTTTTCTGTTTGTCTGAAAGTATACATTGACAAAGTTCAATCAAAATCAGATATGAAATATAGGTTTCTATAAAATTAAGGGGTGTAAAGGGGGACATGGGGTGGCTTTTATTTATTTTTTGGTCAGAAATCTTCTCCATGAAATATTACATGTATATGACAACTTTAATGGAGATCAGTTAAATGATGTCGACTATAGTTTTGTATAAAGAACATTGGCAAAAATTAAGGGGTGGATAGGGTGAGAGGGGCTCAGTTTTTTTCAAACCAAATGTTGACAGCATTTTTCTATTTATTTTTAACTATACATGTCAAAAGTTCCATTGAAATCGGATAAAAATGTGGATTTGTGTAATAATTAAGGGGTGTAAAGGGAGAGAGGGGTGTTGTTTTATTTTTTTGGGTCAGAACCTTTTCCATGAAAAATTACATGTACATGCCAACTTTAATGGAGATCAGTTAAATGGTGTCGACTTTAGCTTTGTATAAAGAACATTGGCAAAAATTAAGGGGTGGATAGGGGGAGAGGGGTTCGGTTTTTTTAAACCAAAAGTTGACAGTATTTTTCTGTTTGTTTTTAATATACATTTCCAAAGTTCCATCAAAATCGGATAAAAAGTGTGGGTTTGTATAAAAGTTAAGGGGTGTAAAGGGGTAGAAGGCGTGGTTTCTCAATGAAATTCATATGGGACCACTTTGGAGGTAAACTCTATCCACTATAAAAATTTCATTTAAATCGGTTCAAAATTGGCGAAGATATCGCTGAACATACATCAAAAAAAAAAAAAAAAATCAGAAGAATTGAGAACCTCCTCCTTTTTTGAAGTCGGTTAAAAAGACAGAGGCTTACTTTCGCATTTATAGTATTATTACTGCAGATCACACACACACTGACTGCAAATCACCCGTGAGGAATCAATATAATGTAAAAAAGTGTACACCTACAGCATTGCAAGACTGCCTGCGATTTGCCTCGCATTGCAACCCTAAATTTTTGATATTTACAGTTTAACCGAATAACCGACGGTCCAGGTGTGACACTTACAATCAAAAACAATTTTTTAAAATATTTGCCTCCATGGAGATTTAAACCAGAGATCACGATCCAAACATCAGTAAGCAAGCGCTTTAAACCACTGAGCAACTCGACCGCTGTACCGAAAGGCAATACAGAGACCTAGATATTCAATGCGTCTGTCTATTGCCATTCAGTAATTTTTCGAAATAATAAGACATCAAGTATTATTTATACAGATAATTTTTCAGCCAAATGTAGACAGTATTTTTCTCCTTGTTTCAAAGGATAACTGTGCAAAGTTGCATCGAGATCGTTTTAAAACTGTGGATTTGTATGAAGAACAAACAAACAAACATACATTCATCTTTATATATATAGATCAGATTTGATGTATGTTAAGCAGTTTTGGTAACTTACCAACTATAAGTTCAAAGAGTTTTATTTTAAGATTTTATAAAAAATGTTGTCAATTAGCTAAAGACCTATAACTTCCAGGATATTATCATCGAAGTGTATTTGTTACGCAACTTCTAGTTGAGATATGATAAAATAAAGTATCTCTTTATGGAAGCAATAACAAACTTTCTTGGTTCTATTAAATGAAGGAACATAGTTCAGAAATAGTGTAAAACTTTGTTGAAAGTCGAGTCCTGTCAACGACGAAGTCACGGCCCGAATTGTAGTCTGCTATGCGCCCACACAGTACATATCGTTATTCTTAGAAAATGTGACACTGAAAGTGGAAGTAATGTTCCGTCCCACCATTACTCAGGAGTGCTGGTGATTCACCCTCCGCAACTCCGCACAGGCTAATGATAACACCGCAAAGATCTGGTGGATTTTAACGAAACATCACACGTACATTGAAATTTCTAACTTTGACTGAAACAAAACGCGAAACAGAAAAACGGTGCTCTTCTTCGTGGAGAAGATTAAACCCTACGTTTTCACTCCAGCGACGCATCCTTTTTGGGGTATTGAACACAAAGAGATGCAGAACCCTTTTAGTGTGACTCAATTGTACGTCTGTCTGCCACATACCTCCACCTGATAAACGGAATAAGTTTCAGTTTACAAATTGGTAAATGGTATGTACTTGGTTGATCACAAATCGTATAACATATTTAAAAGTTCCTGAATTTGTATTTCAGGGCCTTTCATACAAATAAATGTGGTGCTTTTTTTTCATGTCTTGGAGTGTGGGGTATTGTTGTTTAGAGTTTATTACGTTTGTTTAACAGAAATTTAAAACATGAATGGCCTTCAAACTTTAGACAGTGTATTTACCATGTCTATTTCCTAATAACTGTTCAGAATATCGACTGTGTACATATTAGCAACGAATACTAAAAATATTTAATTTTTAAGTTGAGAAAAAATATTTTATTTTGCAGTTACTTTGATTTCAATTAATACTATTCTCTTTATATTTGTTGTATTTTTCAGAAATCATTGAATCCTACGGATTGGACAGGTATTGCTGATATTAAATTTGGTTGAAAAATATTGCACTAGAGGCGTTAGTGGCAGTACGTTGCAACGTTGGAGAATCCTCTGACGTGTTCATTACCTTATCTGAAAATATGTCAATCATTCATATAATCGAGAAACGACCTCGTCTGACCTACCACATACATATAAACCTGTTAAGAAATTTAGACTATCGAACCCTAATTGCTCAAGGTCCGAGTCGCATTTGCAGGTTTTTTACCATCGTTGGCGTAAGCTACATTTTCCACAGAATGACGCCGATATATATCGATGACCTAAAACTCTGGCATCGCTGAAAATATTACTAAATTATGGGCGGCTTAAGAAAGTTGATTTCACAAGAGAGATAGTATTTTTTAAATGAGATTTGTTGACGTTCGATGACAATTACTCTATTCTCTGTTGTTCAAAGAAACATATGTCCCGAGTACGAAATCACACTATACATCTGGATAGAGGGGAGCTAACACAGGTATTAACTAGCTAAAATTAGATGGTTTTATAACTAAATAAAAATTATACAGTTTGAAAGGTCCTGTTCAGTCAAACAGTTCAATGGTGGCAAGCTCTGATGAAAGAATTAATATAATGTACCCACTGATGACAGTGACTGTGAATGTAGAAATCATCAGAAACAATCGCAATATTGTTTTCACCACCATAAAAATTCTTACTTACGTCATAATCCTTCTAAAAATAATTTTGTAACGTAGTAATCATCATAGATCAATTACCTGAAGATACATAAATGAGGAAGTGCTGCGCATAATCCTGTTAGCTAGATACGTATCAGTTTCTTACCCCCTGAATCAATGTTTTTCATAAATTAATACAGTTTGAACTTCAAGCAACATTTCAGAATATCCTTTATTTCAGTTTTAAGTCTTCCGGCAGCTATTTAATACTAATCAGATCTTGAAGCTGACTTACAGTGAGAAGGTGACCCTCGGTTGAGAGACAAGAAAATGTATCTTCCGTGTCTTTGTCGAGAGTTCAATTGATTTAATAAAGTGTGACTTTCAGTTTCCTGAAATTGTTGGGTTCCGCGTCCAGATTTATTGTTTACTTGGTATTAACCTGAAGAATGCCGGAATATGATGACCGAAAGCTCAGATCAGATTAAACTAAATCAGCGTTAACCGGTCAACCGTGTAAACAATTTGCTTCGCCGTTCCTTCAGCATCATTAAACGTGTGCACATAATTCTCCATAAAAATTGGAAGAGACTACGTAATGCTACTCAATACCGTTGTCAATTAGGGATTCAAAATATTCCCCCGTAGGAGCAGACATTACATCCACCCAAATGCCAAATGTCATGGAGTAGCAAGATTGAAACACCCATATGGTGGTAGCAACGCGGAGGAAACTAATAAATGTGCCGCACAGTGTGGAGGCTTTCATTTGTAATCTAGTGAGGTATTCAGACGCGACTATGGCGGCATTGCATGAATTAACAGATTTTGTACGAGGCGTTAGACTCATGGAACATTCCATAAAGTGCGGAGTTTATAAATTTTGGGGAAAAAAATATCGAAACAGTGGTATCTCTCCCGATATTGTTAATTTTAATTTCCTGTTCAGAAATTTTACAAATACTATTTACTAATGGTAATTTTTCGTTGATAGAGGTTCCCATCAGCTGACTTTTTTAACATGCTAGTGCGTTTATCTACTAAAATGGTTATTATCAATCAGTGTGGTTCATCTAAAATAATGACAACTAACATTTAACCACAGCTTCACCCGCATGGACGTAGGTTTGTGAACTAATGTGTGTACGGTAGGTTTATTTTGATTTCCAAGCAAAACCTGAAAAAGAAGAAGCCTAAATGTTCTTCTGGAAAATTTCTGATTTTAGGTGCTCCAAAAACATAGAATTTTCATAAAGCTACGTGAAAATTAGGCAAATTAATTACAAGACGTATAGAAAACTTTGGTTAGTGTTCCATATGAGGTTTTTAAATTAGTAACTTGGAAACCTTCATTGCAAGGAAAAAATAACAATTTCCTGTAGCTGAAGAGGACATATTAAATGTATTTAAAGATGGTATAGTGTTACGTTTTTATGTTAAAAATTACACGCGGAAAAGAAAATAATAGTTGATAAACTGACAAAATTGATGTAGAGAATAAAATTAAGTTAGGATGTCTAGTGGAGGGTGTAATTTAAAATCTTAATATCATCTGTGGCAAAGGAAATCTTAAATTTTCAGATAGGAAAATATATTAATGAATGAAACTATAAGTGCTGAGCTTATATAAAATCCGAAATTTTTTACCTTTGATAGAGTGCATTATCTCTGGGCAAAATTATCAGAATTCCGTGAAGTCGTATGCGTTAACTGTTCATAATATAAAAATATTATAGTCCGAAAGCAGCTGAGCAGATTTTAAACCAAATATTAATGTTTGAAATTAGCTGAGCAGAGTGTAGAGTCTTGGCCTGGATTGTATAAGGTTCTTTGGTGCCTATCTGTTCAGGTTACGAACAGCTCATCATGTCGTGCTCCGTGCTCCGTGCTCCGTGCTCCGTATACGCAGGGGCACAATATAAACCTTAAAGTTTAAGATTGACCATAAATTTTCAAACTGAAAACTGCATTGAAATTGCTTCCGAGTTACTGCGTGATGCCAGAACGAAGGAATAGACAGACACAGTACGCTACAAATTTATACACTGATGAGCCAAAACATTATGACCCATGTCCATCGCTAGACTGAATGACATCTGGTGACGTTGCGCGTACGACATGCGGTAAGGAAAGTATTTAAGTGGAGCAGAGACGCATGCTGTTTCATTTTATCGACGGTTTGGGCATTGACATAAATCTCCGAAACGGTGAGCATGGTCGACTGTTCGCCAGTTGCCATAGTGAGCATAAATTGAACATGTTTGAAAACCTGTGAAACCTGAAGTAGGCGACAAGGTGGTGGAAGACCACGCCTTGTCGCGGAAAGTGGAGGTCGGAGGAATTCCTGCTCTATAAGACGGGCTATGAGACAGAGTACAATGCTGGTGCAGGCACAGGTGTTTCCGAGGACACCTTTCAGCGCATATTGTTGGACTTGGGGCCCCTACCTGATTCAATGTTGATCCTACGACATTTTCAATTACAATTACAGTGAGCACAATATCATTGAGAGAGGAACGCGGATCAATGGAAACGAGATACTTAATCTGATGAATCACGTTTCTAGTTACTCCCGGTCGATGCCGTCTTCAAGCGAACGGCTGCTCAAAATATGCATCGCACCATGTAACTAGCCTGTGGAAACAGTATTATGCTATTTGGGACATTCACATGGACTTCCAGTGGCCCTGTGGTTGTGATCGAAGCCACAACGACAGAAATAGACTACATAAAAATGTTTGTGGATCACCCCTTCATGTTTCATGTCTTCCACAACAATGATGGCATTTTAGAGAAGTATAACTGTCCGTGTTACAAGACCAGAATGACTCTACAGTAGTTTGAGATGCATGATAGTCAACTCATGTTGACGTCATGGAGACCAAATTCGCTTGATTTCAAATACTGGTGCAATATAGGGCACCAGCTCCGCGTGCCACAATCAACCAGCTCGTAATTTAAAGAAATTGTGTGTCATGTGCATAGACATCTGTTGCCAGATACCTCTGGAATTCTACCAAGAACTTGTTGAATCCGTGCTGCGCCGAATCGCTGAGTTACTGCTTTCCCTAGTTTGATAAAACTCCTTACCATTCATGTAGACATTTTTGAGCTTTTCTTCATCCACCTCTCAGATTTCTTTCTTTCTTCCTATCAGGTTTGATACCCTTCCACGATTTCATCTAATGTTAATTGTTTCTGCTCGTCTGTGAAATCAAAGCTCAGTATTTTTGATACTTTTGTGTCCGAAATATTTTTTTCGCGTTTTTCTGTGTCATTGAGGTCTAAATATTCCATTTGTACCAAAAACTGCAAAATACTTGTGTATGCTGTCGGTATAGTAAATATCTGTTTGGTATTCCAGACTGTTTTTCTTTGTTGTGCTCGGTAAATGTAGGTAATGCAAACTTCGATAACTCGAGAGCCTAGGTGAGAATTCCTTGAGCCGAAACTAAGCAGTCGGCATAAACTGCAGCTTTGAAATATAATTTTACAGAGGGAAATTTTTCAAGAAGCGTGTCTACTACCTCAATGAGTGACAATCATCTTGTTTGGCTAGAGTGAAGTAATTTGTGTGGCTTGACATTTGTGTAAGCCTGAAATGTTTAAAGTCTCCAATATGTTTTGAAGAATTTTGTATATGGTTAAATACTTCTCTACAAAATTCCTCAACGCCTCATGGCAATTTTTCGCATCAGTATAATGCGCATAGGTTAACCGAATAGCAAATGCACTTAACAGTACTAAGGTAGTGTATATTTTTTTAATGAAGTGACCAATGGATGATTTCCTCCATAAATAACATTGGCACCATAAGAGGCATAACCAACTCTGTTTGATTTGTAATGTATGCCTTACTCGATAAAGTTTTCGACGATTTTGTAATGCAATGCTGTTGCGATACCATCTAAGATTGGTATTAGAGACAGAAATCTATCTTCAACGCAGAAAATTGAGTTTAATATCCTTACGATAAGCGCCAAATCATTGATTGTAGAATTATCTGTGCTTTCGTCAACTATTAATGAAAAGTAATCTTTTTCTCAACTCTAATAGATTTTATTCTCCCGTCTGTCCTGTTACATTTTCAATAATCGCTCCAGCTTTAGTCCGACTCATTGACAATTCTTTCGCAATTTTTGAATCTGGATATAATTAAATTACTCAAATGAGATGCGATATTAAAAGATAGGTTGAGCTCAGCAATAACACAGATCATTTTTGCTTCCCTTGCTTTGACTATTACTTTTCGTATCCTGTGATCTGGAAGTTGAGATTAGCATCGATGTTAGTTTCGGTTGTTTTTGTAACTTTATACATGTTTTATACAGGCTTTGTGGTATAGCAGTTCGGGTATATCACATTTTAGGTCACAATTACACGCGAAACAGAAAAAAATAGGTCTCCCTTTGGTGCTTTTCTTTAACCAGCCACTCAATTCGTCTTCTTTTAACCACGAATTTATAAACTTCTGCTCACATTTTACACTTTCTCATAGGATGAGTTTTCTCAGTGCTCATTGTATCAAAGATGCTGTTTAAATATTATAATTTAAACATCACGATTACACGTATTTCTTCGCTTGCTTGAAACAAAGATGTGAGTGATAGACGAAAACGTTTCGTCAATCAACGGGGAATTCCCTGGAATTGCTGCAACCTACACTGCTACCACCATCTGCCTCTGCACTGCCGATATTTGACACTAGCTAAATGTTATCGCTACGTTGTTATCAAATAATATTTGCAAGTTGTAGTAAGTGTACGTGACTGTTAAGATCTTAGTTCTATACGATTTCTCTTTTGGGCATTAGTTTCCATTTACTAATGTTCCAATAATTTTAGTAACGTCAAACATATGACCATTTCCCAGGTTTTGATCGACATTGTTACTATAACGACCATAACTTCTGGTAGGGGCCACTCTTCTGTTTATCATGAAATTTGTGAGCTTATTACTAAAGTTTATGGTCCCCCGCCAAGGAAAATCTGCCACAGACTCTTGTGGGAATTTCCCGACCGCAAATATAGACCGCAAACTGCACATGGTGTTTACGACTGACAGCCTTTCGTATGTGTTAAGTGCGTTCAATTATAACCCTTTTCAGCAGTTCGATAATAATTTTCAATTATCGAAAAGTTACGCCGGAGAATTTCTGAAATCTATCCAACACGGCGGATTAATAACGCGCCTTGTTGAAATATGAGTCACGCTAGCAGGAGTATTAGCCTGAAATATTAAAAAATATTTTATCAGCGTTATAAATGGTTTCTGATTAACAGGACAAAAAAACTTATCAGCCATATAAATGTTGACTTAAATCAAGACTAAAAATAACGATTAAACTTTGATTCAGTTATTTTACAAAAGATTTGCACCATTCGATGGTCGCCGTTTCGGCCAAAAATAAGATCTGATGTTTTTCAGTTTGCAGTATAGAGACTTAAATAGTTTGAATTATTGCTACTACTTACAAGCACCGAAAATGAAAACTTAAGTTGGAATAATTAGTTAACAAAAAGTATATCGAATGGATATAATAGATTGTATCTGACGTAAAAAGATTTCATTTAAAGCAACTTGAGTTATTTTAAAAGCTATTGCAAACGGATTACTGGTTCATCTTCTTTCTTTTTTTTCTGCCAGAAAATACAAGTAGCATGAGTTTTTATTCGTTTGCAAGAGTTGTATTCCTTGAAGTGAAAAGAAAATTATTAAATAAATGCTTGGTTTACCAAGTTATTCTTCTTTTTTACCTATAGCTATCCTGAAGCTCTGCTGATGTTAGTATGTTTTTCAGGTAACAAAGGGACAAATACAGTGCTGAATTAAACCCTATTATGCCAAGTTTTACGATATCTTTTGGTTTTTAACGGTTCATTTTTTTTCTGTTTTAATTGTAGTGTAACTGATGGGACTACTTTTTACGCAAGAGCCTATCAAGTCAGTGATGCGTTTTCACTATTTAATGTTGCGTCTAGTTGTGTATTTACGCCACTTTGTATAGCGCACTGTTCGCGTACCAGGCTGTAGTTCATGCAGGTCTCGGAGTCGCCTTGATCGTACATAGATGAACAACTCTGAGTGGTGGGTAAACATGGCGATCGAGAGGGTGCTTGGGAAAACCATGGTTCTGTCTTGGTGGTTGTGTCACTGGTCACCATTAGTAGGTAGCCTTTCACTAGGCACGGCCTACACCTAAAGAGGAGTGGGAGAGAATACTTTCTCAGTTGTTAACTATAGCTGTAAGAGAGTCCGCTTCCAGTAAGAACTGTGCCTCTTTTAGGTTGAGGGCTGTTGGTGTAAGCGATCAAAGGGTTATTGAATGTAGATGGGCGATGGAAAAAATTACAAAAGGTACAGGAACAGAGGAAGCCAATGAAATAATAACAGACGAGGGTACAACTAGGAAGACTAAGGTTATTGCTGAAAATATCACAAAGTCAATAATAAGAGTGTTATTTGTGAACAATAGAAGTGTAATGAACAAAGTAATAGAATTTGAAAAAAAAGGACAGGGATACACAAACCACGAGTAATTATATGAGTACAGTATTGGTTAAAAGTAGTAGTAATAGACAGTGAGAAATGAAATAAGATCAGCTAATTCAGTTGTTAATCTAGAATCTATCGATTTGATATTTTCTGACACAAGCATCCTTATAGAGGAAATGTTTACCACGATATGCCTTATACACACGTTGAAAATGTGTTTCAATCATACGAACTATAATCGATCGTCATCGACTTTGTGATTCAATTAGGTGTTCTATACAGCACGATTTCAAACACTGCTTCCGCAGAAGTTTTGTGAAAAATACCGATGTATGCCTGTTTGTCATCCAAGAACGTGAGCTCTTCCCAATTACTGGCAGTTTCAAGAAGCAGTAGACATAAATAATGCGCAAAAGCCTGTTTAAAGCATCAGTCTAGCGAGAGGGGATGAGACTAAAAAAAAAGCGATACTGCTTCTCTGCTTTTTCCTAAACAGTAAACACTCTCTAATCGATGCACTTTTGGGAAACCAGAATTTGATCGTGACTTAACGATATTATTTGGAGAAAACCCTTATTGTGTTATTTTAAGGTATTTTGATTAAACTAGCTTTATTTTGGATTCATTATGGTGTTCAATGGCATTTTATGTCTATACCAGCCCATTGGTAACGCTGTACCAATAGATTCAAGTCTGTCTACTTCCTGTGTGTTGGATTCAATTTTATTAAAAACTTTCGGTTTGGCGTAAAACTTCTGCTTGGATGGTGCATATGTTGGTTGCGTCGTGTAAATATTCAGTTGGGGTATAATTATTGGCTTGAATAATCAAACGCCGGCATTTGTTTTGTACTCTCTGAAGCTGCGACAGCGTCGAGTGACACGTTGCTCCCTATAACTGGCAGCCATACAGGATGAACGGGAGGGTAGATGCGGCTCATTGTGCCAATGTTCATCTCATTACTGCTTAGAACGGGAGCAAGTTTCATAGGTACCGCAAGGCCTTTTTCTCTTCTGTCGAATACACGTTATAGATATCTCAGTTTGTGGTGTAATGTTATCTCCAGGTACCGATGCTCGGTAACTCAGGGCAGCTTTGGTCCCATTATTTCTAGTTGTCTTGCAAGAAAGGACCGCTTCATAGTAAAGTAAAGGGCTGCGTATTTTATCAAATATATCTCGACTTTTTATCCCTGCATCAATGGTCGAAGGCGTCAAGTCAACGTTGTGCGTTGAGAATGTTGTGTTGATGGCTCTCTCCTCTCAAGAAGAGTGCCGTGTCGACCGTGAAATGTCCAAGGTTTTACCTGTGAGAGTGTAGGGATGTCGCTAAGATAATTGTTGAATAGGCGCAGTGCAGTCAGTGATACTTGAGGTATTCACGCTCAGATAATGTGTATTGCTGACTTCTGTTCGTGAATATGGACAAAGAACCTCCAGTCCCGGAGGTAGCTTGCTATGAGTGAAATGTAGCAGTCCCGGATTTCTTTAGACGCTGGAATGTGTCGATGAGTTTGACATTCCAGGCCTTTTTGTATGCTTCCTAAATGACAACAAAGACAGCAACAGTTGAATTATTCCATTTGAACCATTTACTTACGTGTTCAGTGAGCCTTACTAGTTAGCTGGTGGTGCCTACTCGACTCTGAAACTCAAATTACTCCAGCCTGATTGTATGGTCAAATTCTATGGTGCAATTAATTATTTTTAAAGGGTAACTGCTCCAGTAGTTCGTATGTGGTGGTAAATAAGCTTACTGGTCTATAGTTTCTGGGATCTAGTTAAGATCATACCAGAGCGATAATATTAGCAGTGTTCCACGCCGTTTGGAAATATCGTTGGGACATTCAACTGTTGTTGATCCTGACCAGAATGTCTATGACAGGTTCTTTAGATATATATTTCCTATACCGCCAACGGCAGGAGATTTTTTGGTGATTAAATTTTGTTTATTGGCCTTACATCTTTATGGGTTGTTAGTTCAGGTTTGACGGTAAGTAGTCTATTTTGGATTTCTCCAACACTTTGGATAGTTCTGGCCATCTCCTGTTCCTAGTGGATATTTTTCTTTCTTATGCTGAAAGCAAATTGGACCTCATATAGAGGATTTGGTTTCCTGCTGCTCTTTTAGGGTGCGGGTTAGCTATCAAGCTTCTTTGTTTTCCAATATCATATTAGACATTTTGTTCCACCCACCTTTCCATTCTCCCTTCCAGTAGATAAATAGTAAGTTCGAGAGCGTAAATATTTGAGGTGGTCAGCGGGATTGCGGAAACTTTGCCAAAGAGATCTGTACCGGTGCTGTATATATCAAAGATCTTCTAACATGACCGGAAGCCATTGTAGGTGTACATTATTGACGATAGTGGTGACAGTGGCTATCCTTTCAGCTTCATTAACGGTGTTATTGAAATGATTGATGGTCATCTAGCTGTATAGAGGAATCGTTACATTAAAGGTAGTCTTTACTTCACTGTCAATCAGTCTTGAAAAGAAATTATGGTTTATATCCCTTACTCGTCTAACTGTGGGTTTCGGCGAAATGAAATTTCGCAGGTGGAGGAAGACTGGGTTATGATCAGAAAATAAGTCCGTCATTGACGTGAGGTGTAGTGGGGAAGAGATGTTGTTGGCTATGACGATGTCTAGGACGTCAGATTGAGCATGTTAGGTTTTTGGGATATACATCAGCTCTGTGGGCTACTAGTATATCTATAACTATCCCTTCTGCCAAATGAAGAAGGAGCTCACGTTTAGCGTTTGTTCTTCAGGAGTTCCCAAATTTATGTTTACAATTTAATTCACCGTCAATGATTATTTTGCTGCCTTTTGAGAGGATTTAGTTATGATCAGCTAGGATTCTGTTCGGAGATAGGTAAACTGATGACAATAGAACGTGTCCTTAATTGGCGTGGATCTTAACTGATATCCCTTCCATTTCCAACAAATACGAGATTGGATGTTTGCGTTTATAATGGAGTTTTTGATCGCAATCCTGTCAGTGCGTTATATCGAGTATCCTGTTGGACAGGAATGGCATTCCAAATGGCAATGCTGAGATCGCAATGTGATGGCGGAATTCTGGTAGTTATTTCAGCACAGCCATCAAACTTTCTATAAAAGTGAATTTGTTAAACTTATCTTTGGCATTATTAACTTTTTTGTTTTTCTTCTCATTGTGCTGATAAATTTCTATTTGAAGAGGAATTCTATTTAGTCGTCAAATTCTTCTTCCTCTGAAGCTTTTTGTCTATTGCGGTGTTTTATGGACAGTTTCATTGTGTCGGCGAAGGTGCGGTTCAGTACTGTTTCCTCATGGAGAATTTTTGTTTTTTGTCATGTCTCGTTTGTTCATTGTAATGCAGTACAAAATGTGTTCATATCCTTCCGCATTTAGTTTTCTAAAGTGGAATAAGCACAACCTAACCACAAAAAACACCTTCATACCGTAACATCAACCATCCGTAAATCAATGTTGGCACAACAAATCATGGCAGTTAACGTTATCTAGGCATCCGGTCAACTCAAATGCTTCCATCAGATTGCCGTAGGGTATAGTGTTATTCATCAAGCAAAACCACTTATTTCCAGTAATGTCCATTGACGTAGATCTTCAAACCGTTCCAAGAGTTGCTAACATTGACTACAGAAATGTTAGGTTTATGAGCAGCTGCTCGACCTTTGTACCCCAGGACGCACAGTAATTGTGCTGGCTGGACTGCTGGTAGCACTTGGGAACTCGAGAGTGATTCCAACCACTGATATCTTGCGATGTTTAGCAACAACCCTTAGCAATGCTCGACGGTCCCTGTTCGTCTTCCTGTTCTTGGTTTATTTCCACTTCATAATCAGTTTCCAATAATAGTCTTGGGCATCTTTAGAATAGATGAAATATCTCTGATGGATTTGTCACTCGGGTCACATCCAATGAGTGTTCCACGTTCGTAGGTACCGACAGACCCATTTTGCTGTTACTCTTTTTCTCTTTTTATACCGGGATGACAACCTGTAGTGAATCCAATTTTCAATTCGACATCTCATAAAGATGTCTGAACTCTTTCGATCACATAGTATTCCTAATTATTTTAAGATGTCAAATTTCAGTTTAACAGCTGAATTGTTTCCTGTCCTATTGCCTGTTCAGAATTTGAATTTTGTCTGTCGAGTAAGGAAACTATCACTCGTTTTATAAATGTAAAAAGATGTGCATTCGATGTTTACACAATAATTTTACTGTCGATATAAGATCACCAATTAATTTTATAAAACGAATCACCGTAATAAAAGTTTTTTGTAAGATGGATAAGTCGAACGTATGAATAGTTGCCTGACTATGCCACCTGTAACGTAGAGAACTACCTTCGTAGCTTTGTATATTGGCTTGAATAAGAAACAGGAGGTAATGCAGTGATAAGCCACTCAAGGCGTTCGGACACATATGACCAATGTAGTATTGGTCGTGTTAGTGTTGCTTCGGCGTATCTGCTGCCGTGAATGTAATTATTCACCCATCAGTATCCTCCGTGTGTAAAAATCAATATCTCATGCACCCGTTCGTTGTTTTTTTTTTTTTTATATCAGTTTCTCGTGTGGTTTGAACAATTCTCCATTCCTTCCTGACTTGCGCTAACCTTTTCATTTCAACATACCCCTTACAACCCACGTCCTCAATTATCTGCTTAATATATTCTAATATCCGTTTCCTCTACTGTTCTTACCTTCAATTGTTACCTCCCTAACAAATTAACCGATCCCGTATGTCCCAGAACATGACCTCTTTCTGTAAGACTCTTTCACGAAATTCTTTCCTCCCAAATTATTTACAAAACTCGTTCATTTCTTACTTTGTCTGTCCACTTAATTTTCAGTATCCTTCTATATCACCACACTTCAAATGCTTCAATTTTCCTTCTATCTGGTATTCCTAAAGTCCATTCATCCCTACCATATAGTGCTGTGCACCACTCATAGTGTTTTAAAAAGTCCTTTCTGAGTCCTAGCTCAATATTTGAAACTAAAAGATTTCTCATTTTCATGAAGGCTCTTTTTGCTAGTTCTATTCTGCTTTTAACATCATTCCTACTTCGGCCATCGGTTGTGATTTTACTTCTTAATTATCAAAAATCACTAAGTAAGTTCTTCTATCGCATCCGATCGTATTTTTATATTTAATCTACTATTATTGTTATCATTTCTGCTACATTTCATGACTTTTGCTTTGATTTATATTTAGTCCAAAATCTTCCTTCAGTATTTTGTTCATGATATTCAGTAGTTTCTCAATATCCTTTACCTGTTTTGCTAAGAAGATAATGCCATCAGAAAATCGTAGCATACTGATTTTTTTCTCCTTGAACACTTATGCCATATTCAAATCTTTCTTTCACTTCTTTTATTGCTTTTTCCGCGTACAAGTTCAATATTAATGCGGATAGACTACAACCTTGTCTCACACCCTTATTAAAAGATGCATGCCTCTAATAATCCTCTACTTTTATAACAGCTACTTGATTCTTGTAAAAATTATAAGTTATTCTTATATCTCGGTATTTTAGACCCTGCTTCTTTAATATTTTGAACATCTTGTCCCAACTACCATTATCAAGAGCTTTTTTTCTAAATCAACAAATGCCATAAAAGTGTCTTTGTTTATCCTCATCCGCCCATCAAGTATTAATCTTAACGCCAGAATCGCTTCTCTTATACCGCGGATTTTCGTAAAGCCAAACTGATCTTCACCTACTTTACGTTCTACAACACTTTCCATTCTTCTGTATATTATTCTGGTCAGTAACTTTGAAGTATGTGATGTTAGACTTATAGTACGACAATTATCACATCTGTCAGCCTGTGCTTTCATTTGATATAAGTTTCATTAATCTTTGGATCTTTCTTCTCCTGAGGATTTCAGAAGTTCTGCAGGAATCTCATCAATTTCAACTGCCTGATTTGATTCCAAAACATTCTAAGCTCTATCAAATTTGGTACTCAAAACAGGATCACCTCAGTCAACAACATCGACATCAACTTCTTTTTCCAATACATTGTTGTTCCAATCATCTCCATCATAGAGGTTCTCTGTGTATTACTCGTACTTCCATGTGTTATCTCTATCTTCTAAGCATAGAATAGGTTACCTATCGCAAGCTTTAATGATAATAATAATTTCATGTGGTTGTAATGACCTGGTGATAGGATTTCTATTGGCTGCGCATTCCACCCCTGTCGTAGTCGCCTTAACGTACCCTAGCAATCCTGCCGAGTATAGAGGACCTACAGTTCATAGTGGAATCCGAACCACGCAAGCGTTCTGGCGTATTCGACCTTACGCAGTAAACTGTGCCAGAGGTAAAGGCCGGGTTAAGTGCCTATGAAAATCTTCGAAGAACAGGGATTCGAACCGGGGACCTTTCGATCTCCAGTCAGACGCCTTAACCACTGAGCCACAAGATCACTCAGCTTTAATGATTACACCCCTATTCTTCATTTCTCCAAAATTCGTTTTGATCATCCTATATGCCATCTCCACTTTACCTACTTTACCATTTCCTTTTCTACCTCATGACACTTTTCTTGCAGCCATCTTCCTTTTTCTTCTTTGCATCTCCTGTTTATTTGATTTCTAAATTTTCTGTATTGCTCTCTTCCTTCTTCATCCTGAGCATTTCTGTGCCTAGCCCTCTGATCCATCAACTCCAAAACTTCTTCTGTGTTACAAGTTTTTCTGGCGGCTTGTTCCCTAAAGCCTAATGTTTCTTTACCAGCTTTCATTATTATTGGTCTTTAAGGCATTACATTCGTCCTCAGTTGAGCTCCTTTCAGAGTTACTTCTTAGACCCACATCTAATATTTCGGGAATCGTTTCTCTCGTGATAGATTGTTTCAATTTACTCACTTCTAGTCTGTTATGTTTGTTTTGCTTCTTTATTCTTTTGAATTTCAGCCTGCACTTTATAACTATCAGATTATGGCCAGACTATAAGTCTTCTCCTGGGTATGCTTTACAATCTAGAACTTGATTCCTGAATCTCTGTTTGACCACGATATAATATACCTGATATCTGCATGTAGCCCCTGGACGTTTCCAGGTGTATATCCTAGCATAATTCTTAAATACTGTGTTCGCCACGACTATTTTATACCTTTTACAAAATTCTAACAATATGCTTCCTAGCTCATTTCTTTGTCCTTAACTAAAACTTCATACAGAATTCCCCTCTTTTCCTTCTCCCAATACCACATTCAAATCACCCGTGATTATTAAATTTTCCTACCCCTTAACATATTCGATTAATTCTTCAATTTCAGCGCATATTTTCTCTATTTCTCTTTATCATCTTCCTGTGACGTTGGCATGTACACTTGTACTAACGTTGTTGGGATGGACTTAGTTTCTAACCTCATCAAAATAATCCTGTCACTAAACATTTCACAACAACTCACTCACTTCCCTATTCTCTTATTTATTACAAATCCTACACCAGTGACTCCATTGAAAGCTTGTGTTTTAATTATCCTGCGTTCCCCAGACCAAAAGTCATGTGTGTCCTTCCATTTAACTCACTAATCCCAACAACATCTGACTTAATTCGTTCCATCTCCCTTTTTAAGATTTTACTAATCTACCTTCCCTGTTCAGACTTCTACCTATTCTCGCTGCGCCTAGAAGAATGTGTCTATCCATTCTGATGACCCCTCCCTGAGCAGTCTCTACCCGGAGATCCGACTGGGGGATTATTTTACCTCCGGAATATTTAAACCAGGAAAAAGCCATCACACTATATGTAATTTGAGAGGATTACATGGTCTCGGGATGGTTTCCCGTTGCCTTCTGCATTCCCGTGCCGTTGATCATTTCTGACTCATGCACCTTTAGGGGCCGTATCCAACCCCAAGGCAAGAGGGTGCCCTGGACAACTCCCCGCTCTTCCGGCATCTTTCGGAGGCCATTGGCAAGCAGTGAGAGACTCCTCGTAACGGGAATCTTTCAGTTGCCAGAGCCTCGTCTGTGCAGACGGGGTGCACCACATGAAGGAGATGTTGACATTTGGTTGGAAGATGCTTATGTAATCTTTCCAAAACCCTTACGCACCACCCTTTCGTTAGAAAAAGAAATAAAGCTACTTCGGTGGTTGCCAGACACTGACAGTATATAGTTTAGTTGTTCAGTTCAATTTGTGGGTATTCGACAATAAAATGGCAGCAATGGCAGCAACTACCTTTTTTTTAAGATTTTATTAACAATCATTAAAAAAGATGTTTCTATGGACAGGAAAATAAATATAGTTCCACTGTGCCAATGACCTGGAGAATGTATCTAGTGGTGAAGAATACATTTATTCTCCTCGTAATATCATACCTACTGTAGCTCAGGACTAAACTGTTTGCGGACATACAGAACACAACCAGCTGTGCTCTCGCCGTCGCTACGAAAATTGGTCGAGAAGCACCCTCACACCTGACTGGCTACAAAAACTGGTTGAGATGCTCCTCCGGCCAACGTTCGTACAAATCGTATAATGAAACACCGCCAATGGAGCTCCTCGCGGCCATGATCGCAACGAAAACTCTCTTGAAACAGATCTCCCACCTCCCAAGATTTGTGCTCGACTGAAGTGGAAGCGCCACCATCAGCGACTCATCACGACTACAAAAAGTGGATGAGATACACCCTTATATCTCACTGGTTACTTTAACTGGCGGAGATGTTACTGTGAACAAAGTTCGTGCGAGAATGAGGTGAAAACACCACCTCCAGCTCCTCTTGTGGTTGTCAGTGTCAGTAAAACTGACTGCGAACAGACCTCGCACCTGACCGGCTGAGAAATCTTGCTGAGACCTTATTTTGCTACAAAAACCAGCTGAGAACTGAATCCGGTCCTTATTGTCTAAGGAAATTCACTAATAACATGTGTCGGACCAGATTAGCTTAGAAAACTGGGCGAGAACACCGGTGCTACATCTTCTTCCGTCGCTGAATGTCTCGCACCTATAGAACCACATGCGGGTATTATTGATACACCGTTCATGAAGGTGATTAATTTACATTTCAAATAATCAGTGGGTATATCTTTTGAACTTATTGGGTTTTTTTGAAACAGCTTTGTTGAAATGAAGTTGAAAGTAAAGAATGTAGTTTCGTTCCGGATATACTTTAGTAAAATATTTGCGTTCTTCTGTCTCCTGTTTTGTGTAATATGAGAAATGTGCAGTGCTAGGATCCCAATTTCTTCTGTTCATGCTTATTCTAAAATAACTCGCATATATCCACATCGTTACTTAAAATTTCACAACGCTTTAGTAGCGTAGAGGACATGCGCCAGTTTAAAGTCCCTATTCTTGATTTCAATGTTCATCCCATCGGGGAAGAAATAGGCTGAAGTTTTGCGAAAGACCTCACCCAATTCTCATCTTTTCTGTCGATAGGACCTCGGTGGTTTTAGTATTACTTCGCCGCCCCAATTGAAAGTGAAGTCGGCTGCTGGGCAATGAGATGGCGCTGGGCGAACGTCAAGCACCCCCGAGTCAGCCTCTGTATTAAATTCGAGGCTCTCTTGTATGAGCTAAAGCAGCTACCCAATACAGAGCACCTCCCACAACACAGTATGTTTCCCTTTAGTACACTGCTGCAGTCCAAGGTTAAATGCACTACTTTCTTCCTACCACCATCGAGTCTTTTAAAATCTCATTTACGAAAAGCTCCCCGGCATTGGCCTTCCACACTGTTTGCTGTGTATGTTAATTCTAATCCATGTGATCTAGTAACTACATCTCCAAGTATTGAACTGAATGTTCTATCTCAGAAAGTAAACCACTTACTGATTACTAATTCTTGGCTGGCTTATTCAAGGTATAAATTACTTCCTGTACGAGTAGTCCAGTTTAAAGAAAAAAACTACTTTATTGTTTTGAACAATATCAACCTAGTCTTGAATAAATATCTTCTGTGCGTATTACTTACATGTACGCAAAATTATATGTTGCTATCAAAAATAGGTGTATCATATTTTCTCGTGGATCTTCTGATGTAACATGTAAACTGCGAGCAGCTATGTCGTGTGTCATGGTTTCTGGGAACCTTTACAGAAAGACCCGAGTTTTCTGTCGTGTATCTTTCTCATATTCCTTATGTTAGCACTTCTATGACGAGGCACTACCCTTGATACGAAGAATATTGAGTATAGTGTTGGTAGCACTAGGGCCATCTGTTCGATCCCGGATAGCGGCATATTTGGTTTTGGTTAATTAATTAATTACATTTTTAGGTCTGTAAACTTGTGAGAATTTTTTTTAAATTTTTTAAAATAAAAAACCAGATGCGGAACTAGATACACAAAACGAACAAGCTGTATATACTGTTGACCATTTATAGGATTGATCAGTTCTTTGTTTGAGTTTCTCTAGATTTTCTTCGCAACTCCATTGCCAATCGTCTTTATTTTTCGCCAGAACATTATAGTGAGTGTGTTTCCACGTTCTCAATCTTTCAGATTGATATATCACTGTCGACACTCTCTAATAGGATTCCTTTCTTTGATGCTCGAAGTAGATTTTAAACATGGATATTTGTCCAGGAGAAACAACATAAAAAAATTGTTTTTAAACGTCACTGAATTTCTAAACAATTGAACCCTTTACAGGTTCTTCATTTAGCTACCAGTAAATCAACTGTTGCAACCAAATTTTGTAGTGTTTTTTTTTAAAGCACCACCACAATATACAATGTATTTTCCTGGGTATTAATACGTCGTTACGAAATCGTTCTAGATGTGTTTTTGATTAATTTTAGCCTCTAACATTAAAGAAATTTTTACCCAATCAGTGCAAATTAAATTTTAATCACCTTTTAATAGCGAAAAATTCTTAAAAATTTCCTTGTACTTACTTGTAAAGATTTATTTCAATGATGCTTTAAATATAATATGATTTTTTTTATAACTCAGTGAAATATCATGGCACTTCTCTTCCTGTCTTAGAGGTAGCTTCCACTATACGTGTGGATCCTTACCGTGTATGTCTCTTCTGCAGCAGAATACATGGCAATAGCTCCAGGTCTCTGGTACAGAACCTCAACTAGATGATAGCAGGGTTTGAATTTCGATCCCACGCAAAAACAATTTTTTAAACAAAAATAAAGTTATTGTTTTCTAACATTTATTTTTTCAATTTTGTTTGTTTGTTTTCAAGCTCGATACTCAAGTAAAGAATGTATCAACATAATATACACTTAAAATAACCTTACTCGGTGAGGTCGAGTTCTTGGTTGTCCCGTAGTTTGCGGTCAGCTGGAAATTGATAAAAATCGTGTGGTTCCACCCAAGGCTGTGGTCGCGATTCCACCTCAGGTGGCGATTTATATGGAAAAAATCTAGCACAATTTTTTTCAAAAACAAGTAGGTCAAGAATACAATCACCAGAAATATAGAAAAATGGCATTACCGATAGCCAGAATTACGGCAGACAGCAAAGTGGCTTCTAGAAAATTGTAGAAGTGTCTGTTGCCAACATATTTGATCTATTTCTTTACGTCTCTAATCAAAGTCCTGTAATGCTCAAAAATAATCTCTGTACAAAGAAGGGCTTGATTAACGGAGCACTTGAAATAGTTTACTGTCCAAGAGAATCACCAGAAAATTTGCAACGATTCGTAACACTGGCACACTTTAAAATTTACTCGGTTCCGCAGGTCAGTACCAAATCCGCAGGTAATAGCTAAATTTTTCACCACCATGCACTAGAATGCAACTTCATATCGAAGTTTCATTTGTATCCAGTATACATAAGTCTCGATAACTAGCTTTTCATACAGTTTTTACTGATATCGTAATCATTGAGTTCACTAATCAATTATAGCTATTTCAGAATCTATAACATAGGAAGAATTTATTCTTGCACACTAATCTGAATAGTGCAGAGTTGGAAAAATTATGAGAAAATCGAACTGCATGCCGATTTTAAACAAAAGACAACGTTTTTTGCGCTCGATAGAAAAGAGATGATAAGCCTCAATATCCTTCTTAGTACCAGGCGATTTTTTTTAAAAAAATTTAATAATCTTTATTAATATTTTGAACTAATTCAAATTGCATTTTTCAATAACATTTTAACAGTAAACAATAAAGTGAGGAAACGCAAAGAAATTTTTGTGGTGGCATCAAATCCTAAACTTCGGTAAAATGACAGATTTAAAAAAACTCAAAGCTCTTTTCAGCTGGTGAGTAGCGATGATTATCTATTTCATATTGCACTTACTCCCACCCATAAATACTATTTCTTGAATGGGTTCTGTGAAGTGGTCAACGTGGAGCGCTAAACTACACCAAAGCTGATGTACCGTGCTTAGATCTCGCTGGCCGGACGTCATGGTAACACTCTTCAAACCGTTCGGAAAAAAAAAGTTCGTACCTGCCACTTGGCTAGGATACATTATTTTAGATTGTTTTATACAGACACGTTAATTCCACTATATCCTATGAGACAATGATAAAATTGCTATCATTACATGCAACAGTTTGTTCTCTCTTTTGCACGTATAGTTTAATATATTTTGAAATTCTTCAACCCAACGGAACAAGTGTTTACCATCAAATAATTTCAGCACTCTACAATGAAAACTATCTTCCCATGGGCGTGTTTAACATCAAAAATTCTATATCAGTTATCGTATTTGATAAAAGAAAATTGTTACTTTAGATATTGCTAATAACATAGGGAAAGATGAGATGTGATGATGCTATCAGGTAATTTTCTTTTCACTACATTATAAAACTAAATGATTCTACATTCTTTCACTTTCAGCAGAGGACAATTTAATACCACTTTCCCTTGCAAGGCTACTTGTGCATACTATTCCCAAGATAGTTTGTTAAAGTTAATTCACTTATTAATTAATCAAATACACCTATTCGCAATATTGGAAAAAAACTTTAGAACTTTGCCACGTGCGTGCAGACAGAAAGACTTATTGACTCTATATTTGTTTTAAAATTCCTTCAATAATTTGTTTACACGACGTTTTGCATTTTATTTTTATACTTGGAGAAATTGTCTTATTGATATCTTAAGATCTCCATACTGGTGATGGCCTTGTGTATAGTTATCTTCTCCCTGTTTCCCGTACTTAATATACTTGCAATGATTTTGCTACAAGCGAATGCAACACATATTGCATGTGATTTATGCCATATAAAAATAGTCAACTTATATCCATGTAAAAACAGGTTCTATTAAGGGAGACAGATGGAGAAGTTGGTCTCTTACGATGAGTTAATCTTCAGAGTTCCAAGTGTTCAGTAAGTGTTCAGTATCTATAGGTGCACCAAGTAAATTCACCCTTTCAACAAAACTAACTGGTTTTGTCTGAAATGTGCTTTAAACCAAATGCAAACCTGGTACTTTCATTGACAGTATCCGCTCGCAGCTTAAACCCATCCTTCACCCCAGTCAAATCTTCAATTGTGTGTGTAAAATACGTTAGAACACTAACATGATTCGAATTCCTGAGAGAACTATAGGCGCCCTATAACCGGAGGATCAGCCACGACAATGGTGGATTGCGCTGGCAATTGAAACTTTGTACTTTGTACCTTATCAGATTCATTTGACGTAGGCACTTGTTTTCGAAAGTACCTTCCACCGTGGTAAAATAAGGAAAGAGTATCGTGTTTAGATTCCCTTTGCCTCCTCTGATTAGAACGGTGTTGTTAACACGCACTGTCAAATTGGTAGGTAATTATTCATTCCGCTTGTAGCACATATCCATGACGGACAGTGAAGTACTAATTATCGGAAACTGAATACACTAGTTCTCCCAGTTTCTGTTTCGGTGCTCTTTAATAGATTGTAAATACACATAGTAAATGATGACTGGATATGCAACTGATTTACTTTTCTGTCGTTGAGGAAAATCGTCCACAGCATTCTGCTAATTTTCATAATAATGTTCCTCTGTACGAGGATACAAGGAAATAATTTAACTAAACTGAAAATACACGCACTTTTTAGTCCAAAACAAGCACACACAAACTCATCTGAAATTAAGGCTCAAATTTCGTATATGAAGGAAGTACTGATACTTTTCTCTGTGGTATTCAAGAGTACAAAGTATGTCACTGTAATCATAAAGCAATCTCTTTGTCAAATAATCAACATAATGGTCATTAGATTTGGATTTAGTACGTAGCCATCTCTTAAAGGTAACAAACAGCATAAAGAAACAATGCAAACAACTAAGTAACTTTTTTACTTTTAACTGTTACTGATCTGGCGTATAATAAATACAGCACACAGTAATTAAGTAACGTAATTTTAATTTATATAATACTGTTGTTTGTGATCTTTTACATTCCACCTTAGTCATTCGATGCTAAAGTTTGAAGAGTGTTATAATATTAAGGTCATTTGTGAAACAACTTTAAAATCGTTTCAATGACATCTTTTCAGACTGCTGAAGATAAATAGTATTTCTGCTGAAGAAATGCAACCACTAAATAAGTGTCAGAAAAATTATCGCTTTTGATCAGAAAAAAATTTGAAGAAACAGAAATAATAAAATTATTCAGTGTGAAACAATTAGGTTTGAAACATTACATAAACATCAACATCAGTTGTACATTTTCTAACAAACCATACATACATTTTTTCCAGTTTCTTATCGCTACCACCGGTACATGTATGCATTTTATGCCCAGAAGCAGCTTTCCCGGCGTCAACTAAATCGGATTTGTGACTTCGCAGTCTCCCGCAGTCTTCCCGCTCCAGAATATTATAATTTTCATCACCTCTTAACGTACTTAGGTATTCCCATCGGTTTTTGCATATTAACCAGGTGTTCCAATCTGAGTTGTATATAGGGCTACCCAGAATTTTTACTTCTCGTTAAAAGAGCGATGAAAAAAACAAGAGTATATAGTATTAATAAAATCTTCCCATATCTTTATAGCAAAAATAATACCAGATTCTGATCTGTATTTTTTATATATGCTGTTTATTTCCATAGACATCTCTCATTGTCATTTCCCAGGATAATTCAATATCTTGAAACGACTGGTAACTGCTGCTGTCAAACAGTCAACATTTTAAGCGATAGACTTTAGAAATCATTAGACATTCCATGTTATATAATTTTACGATGACCTAAAATGTGACTGTTCAAAAACAAGAAATAAATTATAGTGCAGGTCTCAGAAGCCGTTTGCAGAAGGAAAAGATTATCCACTCGTCGTCCAAGACTTACATCGAAAAATACAGGGTATTTTTGTGTGAAGGTGTCTATTGCTGGTTTTAATTGTAAAGGAAATATATAATTCAATAATCCATAGAGGGAATGCAAGGAAATCGTTCTTCAACGCAGCGTTTACATGTTTTAAGCACAACGAAAGGTTAAAGAGCACTTACGTAGTTTCAATGGTTTCTGAGGTAATATATGCGATTGCTACTTACGTTTGTAAATTGTTAAACAGTCCCCCCCCCCCTCTCGTACGGAAAAAAACTTCAGTAAATGTCACACGTTAAGTGAAGGATGTAATCGGCTCACATTGATTAATACGCACTGTTTGGTCATATGAAAAATGAAACGCAAACACTCGCCATTCCCCAACTGAAGCCCTGACGGAGACTTTGCTTGAGTTAATCTAAACAACGTGGAAATATTTGGTTCCTATACAGCTATATGCCCCTCGTCACGTCTCAGGGACTATGAAAGAAAATCTTCCGCCACCGATGGATCTGTCGAACGACATTGCATCGTAACCAGCTAGTAGCTATAGTGAAAATATCATTACTTTTAATTCATAAAAGGACTGCAAGGAGTGTTTCAGTTCCCAAATAAAAATACTGGACCGAAGTGCAGTACACCTTCTACAAGGCCTCAAATATTGATTGTATGGACTTGTTATCAACTAAAAAAATAGCGAGTGAAGCTTCGCATTAAGGAATACCACCTATTTCAAACATACGTTGTTCGTAAATCATTATATATGCAGAAGACATATATTTTTTAAAGGTTTTTAACATTTTGTTAGGAAAAAGGGAAAAAAGAGAAAGGTTTTACTGCAGAATTGATTCTTTACGAAGAAAATTATTGAACGCTCGGTTCATGGATATAATTCCAAAAGTTACTGTTGAGTCCTTTTGGCAATGTTTCCAGGAATCGATAAACCTTTGAGATCCCTTGGGTTATAAAAATATCTTATGTTAATGTGGATTTAAGATAAACTCTAAGAACCATTCCATAAACTGTTATATTAACACCAACTATTGTCGCAGAGGAAAATTTTCATCTTGAATAAGTTAAATATATATGGATACTAAGTGACTTGTATTACCATACATGTTACTTGATTTTTACATATTGTAGTTGTTTTCGTGTCTTTTTTAATGTGTGTTGTATAAATTTATGAAGTATTTACATGATTTCTATTTTGAGTGATTTATTTCCTGTCGCAGTCATCATACTTCCATAGTTTTTTATTCCATGTTTCCCCTGCATTCACTAAGGTTTTCCTTCATAACTGTCTCTCCGAGAATGTATAAAATGTTACAGTACACAGTTCTGTACTCTAAACCTGCCAAATTAAACAATTGTCGATTTCCGTTCTGCATTTCCTAGTATTTCTTTTGCCTGATTAACAATTTTACTTTAGAATTAGAAATATTGATTACAACGTGGTCTTATTGGGGTTTATTATTATTTTTTTTTTAGTTTCCACCCGATCTTGATTGATTAAAAGGTAGTATCCGGCGTCTAAGATTAGGTTTTATCTTTTGATCTTCCACTTAAAATCATTTTGAATTGATAAAAGGGTTTCCTTTGTTAACTGGCTGTATTTATCGTTTAATGTTTCAAATCTTGAAGAGAATTGTGGTGTTGTAAATGCACCAACACAGAAAAATCTTTGAGTGTTTTTAAAAGGAGTGAATTTGCTCGCCGACTGTCCTTGTGCCTACACCTTTCTCGTAATCTGATATGGAAACGATTATTTTTCCAGGATCATCATAAGAAAAACAACGTTTCAAACATTCATCACTCTCCTTTCTATGGTTCAGAAAGCTTCAGCAGTCGGCTATACCTGCCAAGGATATATCTGATCCAGTGTCAGTGAAGTAGTTCAAGTGGTCATCTTAAGACACATCTTTGTAGCACCGAGTGTAATGGATGAGCGGTAACGCTTTGGCCTCGCATTTGGGAGGACGCGGGTTGGAATCCACGGCTGTCGGCCCAGATTTGGGATTTCCATGATTTCCCCAAATTACTCCAACGAATGCCAGGATGGTTCCTTCAAAAGGCCATCGCCGAATTCCTTCTCTTTCCTTGCCCACAGTTCCTTCCCGCCTCTAATGACCTCAATGCCGACGAGGCATAAAGTCACAGGAAAAGAAAAAAGCCTTTGTGGCGTTGTAATAGCGTTTATAAAATTTCGTATTTTTCTTCTCAGTTGTATGAATATTCTTTTATTCAATTACGTGTCCTTAAACAACAGTTTCCTTCAACAAGCCGTAGCATGTGACGTGCGCATAAAATTGTGGGATAGCGCAAGCAGATACTTTCAACTTATGTGATCCAGTCAATACTTCTTTAACTAAGTGGAACTACTTAGACTCATTCTATTCTCATTCGATCCGTTTTTGTGATTTTTCTCTTCCCATCTAGAGATTTTAAGTAACAAGGGAAGGAAACTTGTCCGAAGATACAGCCCCTATCTTTTTGCGCCAACAATGTTTGCCGTTGAATCCCCCCATCAAAAAACTCTGCTTCCACACACAAAAGTATTTGGAGGATGAAGCCACTTAAGCCGGCTCGAAAGTGTAATAGGATGCGCTGGATCATTCTGTCCCCACTGACAGAGGAGAAAAATGAGAATACGCAAGGGAGAAGCTTCGATCAATAGCGTCAACGAATATCTTATACGGTAAGTCCCGTGAGTACTGAATTTTCCTTTACCTGCAATGATAAAGTTTTTTATTTTTATCCATCCACAATTAATTCTACAGAGAAATTTATACAAAATCAAGATTATAGTGCTTTTTCACTTTGCCTTTGTTTATTCGTATTTATAAGCATAGGTTTGAGAGTCGGTAAAAAAAATTGTAAACACTGACAAAGTAACTACCCTTTTCCATTCCACATAGAAAGAGTTTTGCTTGTGTATTTATATTCCTGTTACAGTATTTTTGTAATTCTGTAAAAGAGACAACAATATTTGAAGGGGTGGTGTAGTTTAGAAAGGCTTCTTAGTGAGAGCTCATAATCACAAAATAGTTCACTATTTTCATTTGTTAGGTTTAGTCTGTGTTTTAAACTCTAATAGAAAATATATCAATACTACGACTATTGTAACTGATTGACTACTTGAATTAAATATTGTTAATGTATCTGCAGTGTAAAGTTTCTTTTAATTTTCGCAATTTTACTAACGTTTTTAATACTCATGATTATTATAACGTCATCATGAAAAATAAAATTTATGCAGAACTAACTTTAGGTTTCGTTTGTAACTGCTTACATTACAAAATTCCAGGAAAAGTGGTGTGGTTATCATTGGAAAAAAAAACACACACACACATGAACTGATAATTTCATTTGTATTCTAGTTCAGACCGCCAGAAATTTCCAAGATATTATTTTGTTACTTTTTTGGAGGGCAGGTGAAGTACTTGAAGGATTGGATAAAACAAATAAGAGTTCTATTAATATGGAATTTCTATTGTTGACTCTTTTAGTTCAAAGCATCACTTGGTTTAGTGTTCAAGTGTACGAGAAAGTTTTGCAGCACTAACGATGGTCTGGGTTTGTGGCATTTGCATTAGGTATCCAGTATGGATTAGTATTCATCATTTTCATTCCGTCGAGACCGTTATTGAATCTGTGATCTAAAAACTACATATTCTAAATAAGTTTCTATATTCTTCGTCAGTTATTCAACACACTCATAACTCTGTAGTCTCTGCGTTGAGGATAGTTATTTTCACGATAGTATTATACATATCAGTGGTCCAAACATTTACAAAAGAAAAAAAAAGTTCAAAATTCTCTCTGAGAAAAATTTAATATATAATTCTTTTGAGAATGGAAGTTTTTTGAATGTACCTACCATTACCTGTTCTCACTCGGTTCAGTGCCGTCCACGTTTTCCTAGGAAGGTTGAATCCAAGAGGCTGTCGTGTAGGGTATTGGCTTAGCGCACGTTTGTCAGGGTTGGAATAGGTCCACTCATCTCACCATTCTTCGCCTATGTGCCTATGTTAAAATTATTTTGGACCGGCTCTTGACGAAACTTCCATGTTGAATAATCAGATTTTAGTCTATCCGGAGTGTAATGTGTGCAGTCCCGATGAATTGGAAGGTGAGGATATTTTATGCATTTCTGCCATTCTTTTTTAAAAACCGCTGTCTACGGAGGCTTGGTGGGGTAATGTTAGAGAGTAGAGGCGGCCAGTCTGTAGACTAGCCTCCTCGTGGTGCACCCTCGGCAATGTGGCAAAGCCGCGGCTGAATAGTCTACATCTCAATAGGCTGCTGGACCTAGAGGTTTAGCTTGTGTATATCCTAGCAATTAGAGGATACAGAACAATGTTATCACCTTCAAAGGCTCTTCTCAGAGCCCAGTAAGTATTATCAGAACGAAAGAACTTGAGAACATTGTGATGATTCCATCAAAGAGGTACATACCAGTTCCACCCCGTTCATTAACTACAGTGCAGAATGTCTCCAGTAATCGATTTTATATAACATTACTTGAACATTTGGCAAAATCTTTGTTCACTTATGATTACTGCAACGACTTCTAAATTAGTATAAGATTTCATTATGTTGTCATACGTCGCCTGTGGATAACAATAAGCTATTGTAACACGAAATAAGATTCATTTCATCTATTTTAAATCTGATAATATAAAAATGAGAAATTCATTAGCGAATGGAATGACTTAAATCTTGGAATTTATTGACCTGTGAACTGATTTCCAGTCAAGCTATTCTAACTTACTACTAAACATGTAAAACTGATCGTAGATCACTTTAACCCCACCATTCTTTCTTTTGGTCTGAACCTCTCTTGCTAGATGGTAAGATTTTTTCCACATGAAGAATGATTTCTCATCATCAGTTCGATTAGGTAAAAATGCTCTGATGACTTTAAACAATTTTTTGTTCTGTATCTGGCATGAATACAAAATTCCAACCATTCGAAAAAAATAATCTGCATTTCATTTAAAAAGAAAAATTACTAGTCACTACGGTTGCTGCTTAAACTGAAACATTACAAAAATATAAAAATACTTAGTTGCCGATAGCAACAATCAACAAAGCATTTACAAGAGGTCCTTCCTGTTTATTCCATTCGTCATAACTTAGCTGATGGTTTCCGTCTCGTTGCAAATGGCCAAAGCAACTGATATAGGCATGTGTATGCAAACACAGATATATGTAAAAATTCAGAGTACGGCGCTGCGGTCAGCAACGCCTATATAAGACAACAGGTGTCTGGCGCAGGCGTTAGATCGGTTACTGCTGCTGAAATGGCAGGTTTTCACGGTTTAAGGGAGTTTGAACGTGGTGTAATAGTCGGCGCACGAGAGATGGGACACAGCATCTCCGAGGACGATGTGGTGGGGATTTTCCCGTACGATCATTTCACGA
Organism: Vandiemenella viatica; assembly: GCA_031002005.1. Classification (NCBI taxonomy): domain Eukaryota; kingdom Metazoa; phylum Arthropoda; class Insecta; order Orthoptera; family Morabidae; genus Vandiemenella; species Vandiemenella viatica. The sequence continues at coordinate 264,819,607 of CM061921.1, forward strand.
GTGCACCGTGGATATCGGTAATCCAGTAAAACATCAAATCTCAGACATCGCTGTGGCCGGAAAAAGATCCTGCAAGAACAGGACCAACGACGACTAAAGAGAATCTTTCAACGTGACAGAAGTGTAACCCTTCCGGAAGCTGCTGCGAATTTCAGTGCTGGGCCATGAGCAAGTGTCAGCGTGCGAACCATTCAACGAAACATCATCGATATGGGCTGTCGGAGCCGAAGTCTCACTCGTGTATCCTTGCTGAGTGCACGACACAAAGCTTTACGCTTCGCTAGGACCCGTCAACACCGACATTGAATTGTTGACGATTGGAAACATGTTGTCTGGTCTGCCGAGTCTCGTTTCCAATTCTATCGAATGGATGGACGTGTACGGGTATGGAGACAACCTCATGAATTCATGGACCCTGCATGTCAGCAGGGGACTGTTAAAGCTGGTGGAGGCTCTGCAATGGTGTGGGGCGTGTGCAGTTGGAGTGATATGGGACCCCTGATACGTCTAGATACGACTCTGACAGGTGACACGTACGTACGCATCCTAACTGATCACCTGCATCCATTCATGTCGATTGAACATTCCGAAGGACTTGGGCAATTCCAACAGGACAATGCGACACCCCACTCGTCCAGATTTGCTACATCAACATTCATCTGAGTTTAAACACATCCGCTGGCCACCAAATTCCCCAGACATAAACATTATTGAGTATATCTGGGATGCCTAGCAACGTGCCGTTCAGAACATATCTCCACCCCGTCGTACTCTTACGGATATATGAACAACCCTGCAGGGTGCATGGTGTCAATTCCATCCCGCACCACTTCAGACTTTAGTCGAGTTCATGCCACGTCGTGTTGTGGCACTTCTGCGTGCACACGGTGCCCTACACGATATTAGGCAGGTGTAACAGTTTCTTTGGCTCTTCAGTGTAAATTTCAAATCTGGACAGAGTTTCAAATCTGGAAAGAATTTATATTCCCGTTAAGATGGTTAGTATCCATCTCAGGGGAAGTTTAAAACTGCATTATGCTTTCATTGGACATACATCTGCATCTATACTCCGTAACTCATAAAAACGTGATGGTTGAAAATGGTGCTTTGAACAAAAACTTATCTCACTTTTACGCAGTAAAATCGTTAAGGGCACGAAGAGACCGAATTCATATAGACATTATAATTTTTGTATGCATCAAGTAGCTATAATTAAAGTAGAGAATTATGAGAGGCACGTATCAGTTAAAAAGGGTGTGAGACAAGGTTGTAGTCTATCCCTACTAATATTCAACCAGTATGTAGAAGAAGCAATAAAAGAGGCGAAAGAAAAATGTGAATGTGGCTGAAGTGTTGAAGGAGAAGAAATGAGTATGCTACGATTTGCTAATGAAATTGTCTTGTTAGCAGAACAGATTGAGGATATTGAGAAGTTACTGAATGTTATGAACAAAATACTGAAGCAAGATTTTGGAATAAATATAAACCAAAGCAAGTGATGAAATGTAGCAGAAATGATGCCAATGATATTAGATTAAATATAAAAATACCAACGGATGAGATAGGAGAAGTTAGTGAATTTTGCTACTTATGAAGAAAAATTACAACTGATGGCCGGATCAACAATCATGTTAAAAGCAGAATAGCACCAGCAAAAAGAGCCTTCATAAAAAAAGAAATCATTAATCTTAAATATTGATCTAAGACTCAGAAAGAACTTTTTAAAAATCTCTGTGTGGAGCACAGCACTTAATGGCAACGAAGCATGGACTTTAGCAATGCCAGAAAGAACGAAAATTGAAGATTTGAAATGTGGTGCTACAGACGGAAGCTGAAAATTAAGTGGACATATAAAGTATGAAACGAACAAGTTTTGGAAATGATAGGTGAGATAAGAAGTTTGTGGAAGAGTCTTACAGAAACAAGAGACAGGATGATGGGTCATATTTTGAGACATGCTGGGTAGGTTAACTTGTTAGTGGAAGGAACAGTCGAATGTAAGAACTGTAGAGGAAGACAGAGATTAGAATATATGAAGCAGATAATTGAGGACGTGGGTTGTAAGGGGTATGTAGAGATGAAGAGGTTAGTACACGAAAGGTAGGGATGGAGGATTGCATTAAACAATTCAAGAGACCGAAGACAAAAAAAAAAAAAAAAAAAAGACATCAGCACGGCACATTATTTCCGTTATTTTATCACTTCAACCCAAATGCGTTTGTTGGAGAATTACTTCAACGCATCCGTAAATAGCAGAAATATATTATTCAATGGATTTAGTCCAAATTACGTCTTCTTCATAAAGGTGAATCACAGCTCAGTTTGCGTTTCACTTTTGTAACAATTTCGGAAGGACTGCAATCTCTCTGCCCATTCTCGATAATTTTAATCAATCCGTGCAATACGGAACCGATACATCACAATAATTATCCAGCTTAGGAAGCACAAAAGATACGTTATTTATTTAACTGCTCTGTTAGGATTATTACAATACGACCCATAATTTGTGGAGTAGAATTAGCTTTTCCAACCACCGATATTATGTGCTGATCTGATTTCATGTTGCATTGTATCGTTACACCTAGGAACAATATTTCCAAGAACTGAACGGTTTACTTTGTTCACATGGGCAAAAGGAGACGTCTTATACATGTATTGCCATGTATCGCACCAATTTGAATTAACATCGAGATCACGCTCAATCTCTAAACAATCTGCAGAACAATTTACTTACCATTAAGTAAATACATCTTTGGAAAAATTTTCAGACAGCTGTTAACATCGTGTTTAAGGTCATTTATATATATAAGGAATACAAGTGTTCATATCAGGCACGCATCCCTGCGAAATGCGCGATTCAGTTTGAAAATCATTAGACGATTCTCCCTATTCTATTACGTACTGAGCTCGTCAAATGAAGAAATCTCGTATCTTTTTGCAAATTTGGTGCAATCGAATCTTTCTTAGGAGGCGATTCTGTATAAACTGCGTCTAAAACATTTCGTAAATAAAAAAATAAAATACAAAACATTAGTTTCATGAGAAAATTAAATGAGCTGTGTTTCACATGATTGATTTTCCGGAGTCCGTGATGGTTTGGTACCTTTAATTTGTGGTTATCTAAGAATTTCATAACGTTTCAACGTGTTACTATAAAATTCTACTGCTCTGAGAAATAGGTCAGTGGCTGACGATCTCTTTTCTTGAAAATGGGCGTATCCTGAGCAAATTTCATTCGGAAAGTAATTTTTCCTTGTGTAACGATTTATGGTATACACAGTTAGACAGGATCTGATTTTTGTAACATAGTCCCGAAAACACTTTTACTTGGACACTATTGGAACACTGTGATTTTTTAATTTCAGAATTTTCGGTTGCTTTTACTTGCAGAGTCTGTTTCTAATGAATACCTGTCTAACTCTACACGACGTGGTAAAACCGGTATGGCATCTGAATTTTCTCGGGTTATATGCGACGCGTTTTGCCACATTCTAAGGTGCATTTTATTATGTAAATCATAATGTTAGATTAATTTTCATAATAATTTTGGGCGACCACCTAGATAGTTTTTAGTCATGTCCTAAAGTACGCAAGATCACATGAGACGACAGTATTGCCAATGGTGAACATACAACGTATCTTGTTGCAACGAATATTAAATAATTATTGAGCTGTGTGGGCTTGGATAGAATCGTGGCATTCCCGAGAGGCATATAGCGGTAGAAGCATTAGCCACGGTGACAGGATATCGGGGATAAAGGGTTTCACCGGAGAACACTTCCTGTCACCTGAGGGGTGGGCATTCAACAAGAGGCCGCGGACAGGGTGTAAAAACCCGGCACCCGAATACGCTCTCACCCCGATAAGGTGGCCGAATATTTCCGACCTCTGTGATATACACGAGGGGCCAATAAGGTATCGACGATATCAAGTGACATCAGGTGGCCAAACAGAGACCCAATCAAAGTTCTGCATATAATTAAAATCCTGGGAATTTTCTGTTGAATGTGATATTCGAAACTGCAAGGGCGGAGCCAAAGATTTCTTCGGAGATGGAAGAGCGACAATGTTCATTCTGTTGCGGGACGCCGCTCCTGACATAGATTCTAGTCTATGCTGCTTCGGGATGACGTTCCCCACATATATTCTGGTGTTGGCCGCGGTGCCCAGCTGCTAATGCACATGACAGCGGACTTGCGAGACAAGTCTCATGTACCGTGGGTCATCTCCAAACATCACAGACTTCAGATGCAGAACCTCAATGGTAAAGTGTTACGACCAAGCCATCTAATTGTGCATTCTGTGAAACTGAATCCTTAAGCGAGTTTGATAGGAAAGATCCATTTTCTAACTTTGTAGCTGAAAACCCCCTGAGCTAACGGTATAATTTGCCAGAACTACTTCTTTTCGAATGGCATATTGTTCATTCGTGGCGCCCTAATTTATTGAAATGTTAAGTCACAGTATTATGTTAGCTGTGTCTAAGCTCGTCAGAACTTGTATTGTACATTGTTTCAAAGTATCGTTGTTTCTTGAATATTAATTCTGAAATGGATTTAAAAGTAAATTACAGTTGTATGCTTGCTCATGACGGCTAATTGTACCTCTGAGCGTTGCTTTTGTGACTTTGCCTTCTTGTGTTGATTTTAACGGTAATTTCGCTAATACCTGCAAAAGCCAATGATGCTAAATAAATGTCATATTGTGACAGTTTTCCTGTATTCCAAATTACATCAAGATTCTTGCAAAAATCAATATTTCACTCCTTCATAAAATCAAAATCCCCCTTTATTAATCATAAATTTATGAATGATAAACTATAACGTATTTACCCACCAATGAACCCCCCCCCCCCTACTGGGTGAATGATTTTCTTTTTAATTCGGTGTTAAGGATATATATATGCCTTGTCGGAACTGTTACTAATCTCACATCAGTTTTGTATCAGTGAATGCTTACTATTGGAATAGAATTGACTGTTTACACGTACGACCAAAATTATTTTAGCTTTTCTGTGATGCTTCTGAAGAGTGAATTGTGTCGGAAGTCGTTAAAAGCATCTCTCGTTCTCATAACCCGGTTAATGTGGCTACGTCCTTCCTGTCCCTTGTTCTTCGTGAACCTGCGTGTATCGTAATCTGATTTTTTATCTTTGCGCCAGACACCTGTCCCACGATGAAGCTTTTACTCCTACGAATCTCCCCTTTGATATAATACCATCGGTACCTACCATAATTATGAGTGTGAGACGTTATTATATCTGTTCAAACGATTCCTCCTCTTATTTGCAATGAGTAATACGTATTACTTCAGTATGTTCCAAAAGATTCATTTGAAAACCCCAATATTTTACCCTTTTATACTAAGCAGTTGACTTGTCAGTCAGAATTACGGCTTTATGAACATTTATTCCCGAAGTCGTTTAAAATCTTCGAATAAGTCTGGCCTGTTTGTAACAATAATATCTAACAGTTTTTTGGCCACCGTGGGGACAATATATTGTTTCAGTGAGCAGCTGTTCTGGATAAAACTTGGAGAAAATACCAAAAACAGTGTTTGCAGTTGTTTGATCCGTGATACCAGCATTATTAGCATAATTGGCCTCCGGTGTATGGCAGGATCTTCTCTTATGGAGGTATATCCTTGATGCTAAAGGATTATGCCCATCTTTGCCCTTCCTCCATACACTCTTCAGTTTTATGAGCTTCCACTCAATTTGGCCTTCTTGATCGTCTTTAGGAAACTCTTCCAGACTTGAACTGTGATCTTACAGTTTCCTGTCCGTATTGCGTATGGATTGGATATATTTTCGCATTTTTTTCAATCATTGCCTAGTATTCCGCTCCTTACGAAATTAGAAAGAGCGACGGAACTCAGTTGGTACGGTTTATAATTTTCTGTTGTGGTTATCTACATGTTTCGGTGACTCAGGTATAGGCCCTAGTTGTGAGTACGGAGTTCCCCCAGTACGAGGAACAAATATTGCGCAGATATAAACTAAACGCAGGGCCAGACGTTTGTAATAAATGCATATCCGTAGAGTAACACCTCAGTATTTCTGACGAACACATCAGATGAGCTCGCCAAGTTTATCCAATCTTCTTTCGTGCTTCTCTGGATTTAAGATTGAAGATACGACACTGAATTTTTAATGGATTTGGTTTTAGTTTATTACTCAGGTAATATTCAGAAAATGTTCCAAGAACAGAAGTCAAGATTTTCACCACCTCTTCGGAGGTGTTTGCTTGAGCTGTGATAGCGACGTGTTCTGCATACATGAAATGTTTGGCGTCTCCCCACGTAGTTATTCATTAGTATACAGGTTAAATACTCACGGTACCATAATAATAATACACAGGGCGTGGCCAATGTGTTAGCGTCTTAATCTACTCTTTTCGCTATTCAGATTCACTTCGAACTATCAATTATTAGTGAAGACATCCGAAGCTGTCGGTAGTTCGCAGTATTTTCTGCAGAACTTAGGTTAACGAACCCAGCAACAATGATCTTAGTAATTTGGAATCCATCGTATTTGTGCTGCACTAAGCTTAATAGCTGGGTGGTGCATGATCTGTCATAACTGAAGCCTGATTGCTAAGCAATTAATTCGGAGCCAATGATGTCGGTTTCTCGATTTAGGACCATTCGTTCAAACAGTTTATAGAAAGGGAAAATTCGTGATTAAGCCAACAGCACTATGGATCATCCGGCTCTTGCCTAGGTTTTAACAGGGCAATTACATGTGCTTTTGAGCACTGAGATAGTATCATTCTATCATCAACGCTGTTTTGAATTTAAGTTTGTGGGCAGGATTGCCCCACATACAAATGTTACTGACACGGGAAACTGATTACAATCAAACACGACAACTGGATGAAGATATATTGTAAGGCACGAGTAACACAATATACGCACGTTACATTATATACTAGAAAACTGTATCAGACTAAATGTCCACTAGCGTAGTCTGGTACACGGCCGGTCCGAGTGGTGTTCCGGAAAGCACTTCTGCGACACGACCAACACAACTGCGAGCGCGACGACTGACCGATGACTGGCGAGCAACTCGTGCGACGGCTGTCGAGCAACTAGAGTCTCTTCCTGCTGGACGGCGTGCGCTGTAGGATGAACACTCGCGGTGCCTTCTGGCGGCCGCTGCAAGTGTGTGCGAGATATCACCACAAGTTTACAGAAATTTATTTACGCATAGAAGTATTCAGTAAGGAAACCGTAAGTGATCGCTGAACTTCAGCTCACAACCAATTCAAGGACTGAGAGCCGTTTCGAGGTAAGTGCCTTACAAACTGCTAGGTAGGCACTAGGTATTTCGCTACCATCCTGGTGAGAGACAAGGGTAATTACTTTTAACCGGCAGAACTTACTCCTGGGACAGTTTTACGGTGGAAGGGAAGGATCTGACACAGTGTTTCCAAAAGGCTGGTGAACACTCATCTTAAATGAATCAAAATTTTAGTAATATGAGAGAATGGGAAGTGGTGTTCTCGACATGATCAGTTGTTAAAAATCAACGCGTAGGCAAAAAACGCCTAGTTTCAATGACTGGCTGGAAATTTTGGAAAGTGTGGAGGGGTTTATCTGAAGTGTGTTGCAGGCACTTTTCTGCCTATCAATGGTACGATGAATTTCAGATATCTTATGCGAAGTGAATGCAACAACCAATTGTGTGAAAGGGAATTAGTTCAGCAATCTAAATTATTATATTTCTTTTCCACATGGTCAATGGCGCTGGATGGCGACCTTCGATGTAACACAATCTGACACCTTCGTAACCGTTTGTGAAGACGATGCATCTACGCTGCTAGTGCGGCATCAGACTTGGTCAGAAAGGGATAGACAGTTCTCAAGAGGTTTCATTAAGGCTTCTGTCTTAACATATGACTCGACAAGGCGTAGCTATCGGAGTGTAGGCAGTTCCGTGCACCGGGGCCCCCAAAGTCAGGTTCCCCCAAGCTTTGGGGCCCCCAAGCCCAGATCAATGGGCCCCCAACCTCAGCTCAGGGAGCCCCTGCCAGCAAAGCTCACAAGAGACTTGGTAGAGCTAAAAAAAAGGCCACCCATAACATAGCTACGTCACTAGTTGACACATTTAGCTTAGAATGACGTAGGCGAAGTGAATGGAAGGTAATCTTGGCCATCGAGAGAGAATCATAGTTATTGCCTGATGCAAGTAAATAGGTAACCTGCTTGCATCCATTATCAGGCACCGCTACGTAGACGCGGGCCTAATCTACCTGTCTCATTCTGACGCAGATGGTACTACTTCACATGTCCCAGCCTCCATCGACTTATCAGCTATTCATTTCATGATTCTGTAATATACATAAATATGACATTGTTCAGTGTAAGAAAGTTTTCACCGCCCGTAGGACACCCGTCAACAATCTTCACATCTTCTAGAGAGATTTTTTTATTTTTGTTTGTGTTAAGATTTGTGACATATGACAATAAACTCAGATTTCGAAATCTCATACACATTTTAATGTTATGCAACATTAGTGTTTTTCTAATATTTGATTCTTTCATTTTTCCCCCCAGCAAACGGAAAATGAATTATACTTTTTTTTGTACTACGTTGTTAATAAATTCTATATAGCATTGCATTCACTATGATAACTCATTTCGTATGTTAGAATGTTACTCCTATCAGTATCCTGAAGTACTCTTTTAAGTATCAAGAAACTAATACTCTTGTACATGATTTCTGATAAAGTATTAACTGCCCTCCCATTTTTCCCACATTCGTTTCATTTAGTGCAACCTAAACACGTGCTCACGATTAAGCATCCTCTAAACCAGTTCATTACCCAAAAATGAAACATCTAGGTTCAGAGAAAACATATTGATGTTTTAATTAAATTTGTTCATTCCCAGCTTCTGATACACGGAATGAATTGTGTATAATAGTGTTGTACATGCATGTTGTTTTACAGCTGGAACGGTGATCATATATGAATATTCTGTTTAATTAATGTTTCTTACAGTGGGTGTAGCTATTGTTTTGCATTTTGAATATCCAATTGTTGTATATATGTTCTGCAGAACAAAGTTTCGCCTAAAAGATTTTTCCGAAGATGTACTTCAAGGTTTTAGTGTTTTATGTAAGCTAGTCGGTTATATTGAAGCAGGAAACAGTTCGCATAATGTTATTCACATCATCTGGAATGATGTTAATTATAAAACAACGGAACTAAATTGTATGAAATTTGTTTGATTTGGAGCACTTGAATCGCATGCTTTTGAGATCAGAAAATAAAATTAGGGGCAGCGATCTCAATAGTGAATTAAAATTAACGGATCAAACGTATTGCAAGAACATTGCGGACAATTTATTGGATAATTTTAGCGAGGAAACCATTTTGTGGGTTTCAAATAACGATCAAAGGGAACCACTTGCCAAGATAAACACTACGGCCAAGGCAGAAAACACTGCTGCTGTGATGGAACCGAAGGAGTGATGTCCGACATACATGGCCTGGTTAATCAATTTGTTGAACTCAGTTCCATGCATGCAATGATGTATACTATTTTAGAGGAATTAAAATACGATTATGACCCAATAAACTGCTGGTTTGACACAATCCCTACGCCACACACTTTTAGTGAATTGCTGAGTAATAATAATAATAAGTTCGCGTTAAGAACGAATAAGATTCCTATTTGGCTAAGTAAATTCGCGGTTTGTCGTTGTAATTTCACAATTTGATGCAACCAATTATAAAATAAATTCATTGGTGGAGAACAGAACACATTCCTGCCACTATATGGAGAGCCACCTATTTCGTTTCTGATCTGAAATAAGTAGCATTACGAGAATTATCCAAGCTAGTTCGAAACTTTAAAACCAGTACTGAACAGCTGGCATCTAGATGTGATAGATTGTAAAATAATAATCATAAAAAATGACTTGAAACTTGCTGGTACGCAAAATCAAATTTTCGATTTGCAAAAGAAAGTTCGGAGAATTTATCAAAGAAGATTAATTGAGTTAAAAAGGTAATTGAAGGCCGATTTCTGGATATGGACGGATGTTTATGTGAATTAATACTTGAATGACGGTGCTCATGGATGGCAGTGTGGTTTTAAGAGAGGCCGAAGAGAGTTTCTAAGCGGAAATGCGCTTATAATCCTTTGGTTTCGGAGAGATTATATCATCACACGAAACCAGGCGCAATGAGTCTGATAGCATTGTACACAGGCATATTTAACGGTCGTTACCGAAATTTGTTGTACGACAACGGACATTTCAAGTTTATTCAAATGTCTAGAAAGCTTTTATAAAATCAATAAGTGCATCCAGGTTGTTACACATCCTACATGTAATGGACAGTGTTCAGCCTGCCAGTAAGGCCCCTGCCAGGCAGACCTCACACACAACGCGCCTGCACGCCGGGACACATATACGACTCCAAACAGGCGCAGAGGCATCAAAACAAACCAGGAAAATAAATAGAATCATCTAGAGGCTAAGTGGGACCTTTTCTTACAGAAGTCGCCGTACTACCACACAACTGTATTCCTGCGCCAGGCCGCCTATATAAGCGTAGCCGGCAGCTCCACCGACAGTTCCGGCCTAACCGCGGAACCAGCGTCAACTACAGAAGACCACCGGAAGTTCGCGAGAAGTAGAAGCCGTCTCTCTCTCTACCCCGGATCAGGACCAGGCTAAATTTCTCGACGGTCATCCGATAACTGTAACCACATTTGTTTATTGTTTACCAGTTGTTTTGTGTACATTGTAATAAACCTCAAGAAACCATTAAGTGTAGTTCACTTCAGACAGGCACTACTGGACCTCAATGACTTCTTCTTCAACTGCTCTAATTTTCACCAACAACAAACAACTTTCATCAAGTGCGAACACAGCAGCCACTTTCAACCAGTGTTCTACTGGCTACAAATAACAACAAAGTCTACTACATCATAAACGTCTTTATTAACGACGCTAATATGCATATTTAATGCATCAATATATCTGTAATATTGTTCTGTAAAGCACCTGTTTATATCTTGTAACTCTATCGGGGATTATGTGTCTTATTCGAAACCTGGGATCTGAATAAATAACTAAAGGCTGATACAGTGGCATTTGACTGAGGTCACGATAAATGATAATCCGTGAGAAACTACAGACTATAACATCAAATTTATCAGTTCTTGCTATTGAAAAGAGGGACACGCATCACATTCATTTGTACATACAACAAGGTCACTTGTTAAACTAACGTGTATTCGAATAATACCTGCGAAATGACGTTGCGGTGGCTCCGAAGCAGGAAGAGGATCTAGCTCGGAGACTATCTCTTGGAATACGAGGATATAGAAACGTGTCAATGTATTCCAGGCAGCTATCGAGCATTTACGGACACCATTTACCAATCACTGGTGTTCAAGAAGATGATTACAGAATAATCATGTTATGTATTCCTAATAGCGAAAGCATTCGAATCATATAGAACAAACCATACTTTTTAATAGCGAGTAAGACAACCTATACGTGTTTGGAGTATTATAAACCCCAAACGTGGGTAAACAAGGGGCAAGAGAAATTATTTGGGACTGCCGAGTCAATTCTTGGGTCCACACACGCGCGGAATTCTATTTTCAACGTTGTTGTCTGTGAATGGAAATTTGTATTTGGTAATAAGGTTTTATTTTATGGGTGTCTTCTACATAAATACTTTTAAATGGCTTTGTTATAGCAATAAATTTATATCATTTGATTGAAGAGTTTCACAGTTTATGCGCAGTTTGAGATTAGCAGGTTTAAATAAAAAAAAAAAAGGAATGATTTACTGCTGTTAATTAAAATAGCTGTAACGAAATTTAGAATATAAAATGCAGTCTGAATAATTTGATGGGAACAAAGAATTTGGTCTAGAACACTCAAGGAATTTCAGAGTGCACCACATAACTTTTACAAGATGCAGCGCATATTAGTTACGAAGTTTCCACTCTGTTTGTTGTCGAGAACTTTAATTTGGTGTAGAGTTAATGAACCATCTTTATATGATGTATAACAAAGTTCGTGAAGTAATATTTCTGTTAGAACTGACATGTTTGCGGTCATAGATATATAATACAAGGTAATTTTCTCCTGGGATAAAATAATTGCAAGCGTCTCTCAACATCGAGGAACCATGATAATATAGATATCATATATTAAATGATTGGGTTTATGTTGACAAGGAGAACAAACGTGTTTAGTGAGGAAACTTGAGGCTAGTTGGAATGGAGCATGGTGAAGAGTCCTTTACTTCGTTTTGAAGTAAGTAGTAAGGTTGTTCTGTGATTGATATTTCGTTATCTTTTATTCAGAAGCTGAGTCTGAAGTAATTGTTGTTTATGTAACATCATAGATGACAAGTTCTAAGCAGACGTCTTCTATTGTTGTTATTCTTACGATACACCATAATCAGTTAGGCTAGATTGATCTATGAGATGAAAGAATGGAAAGATTCAGTGAAACGGGAACCGGTTGTATTAACGCCACCAGTGTGGATAGTTAAGTGTGAATATGAGCCATGGTTGGTAAACTGGTAGTTATAAATTTTAGACGAGCAACAGTGAACACATTCTACCCAGGAGAACTGTTGAAGAAGGAATCATCCCCAACACTGATATTAGCTGGTGTCTACATCTACATCTATACTCTGCAAATCACAAATACTGTGGGTGGCAGAGGGTGCTAAGCACCAATCTTACTTCTGTGCATTCCAATCCCGAACAGAACGAGGAAAGAAGGAATACATAAATGAATCAGTACGGCATCTTATTTCTCGAATATTATCCCTCCTGTCATTGCGACCTAAATAGGTTGGCGGAAGAAGTATTTTGTTGCACTCGTAAATTAAAGATTTTCGCATATTCTCCAACAAATTCAAACGAAAACGACGTCTTATGTCCGCCAAACAATCCCAGCCCAACCCACGTATCAGCTCTGTGACACTTACGTAAGGACTGTAACTTGCAGTCACGAATCGAGTGGCTCTCCTCTGTACCCTCTCCAATGTATCTATCAGTCTCTTGCGATACAGATCCCAAATTGCACAACAGTATTCCAAATGCGGACGCACTAGTGTTTTGTACGCTATTTCCTTTGTATGAGCATTTCAACTTCTCAAAATACGTCCTATGAATCGTAGTTTAGAATTAGCTTTGCCTACGACGGAAGTTATGTGCAAGTCCCATTTCATGTTGTGTCATTTGGATAGATTGGCTAACCATTGGTTATTCATATTTGTTCCAATCTTTGTAATATAATAAGACTTATTCAGACAAGTAATGGAGATGACTGATTGTATTTTAGCTGTAGTGGCAATACTGTTTTGGTATAAAAAAATAGATAACATCTGATAGTGATTGGGCAATGTATAGTCACAGACGGAATTCTCGAGATCGCTAGTCGTTGGATTATGCTTCGATCTATACACGACTGCATCATGGGAGATCATAACTGGTAGGCGGGATGGTAAATTTTATAGAAAATAGACCTTCAATTCGTATTAATTTACCTAAGACTAAAAAACATGTAGTCACGTCCAAGCAACTCGAAGACGAACACGGGGGAGGGGGGGGGGGCACACCTCACTGTCAAAAGAAGTTATATGGTGTATGCCGAAACAATTTGCTAATTTACACAAGGAAAAAACGATTTGTAGAACGGATAAGAGAGTTTGAATGGAGTAAGGAATGTCACGCTATCTAGATCCGCAGCATTAAAGAACTGTATATGACAAATAAACAAAAAAACGCAAATGGTATCGCAACCTACAAAATATGAATTAATTAGCTTCTGCAATGGTTCGAAAAAAAAAAATCCTTGAATTTTTCCACCACAAAGAGGGAATATTTGTGCGAAAATGACTAAGAGGAAAGGGTGATGATTATATTCATGCGACCTATCGTCTTATTCAAGTCACCCGTCCATGATAGTAATATTAATAACAATATAACTATTTTAATTGTAATAAAGATAATTAAGAAAAGTGAAAACGTCTCCAATTTGAATTGGCGCTTTAGTTTTTTAAACTCAAAGGATGCAAGTAGGAAATCATTTATATCTCACATTATTTTTAACTGTAATGAACATTTCTTAAAAGTTTTGTGTCATGCATTACTTCTTGCTTATCAAGTCCGATGAGGGAGATGTGACGCTCCAGCCTGGCATTCTGCAGGATGCACGTTCAAAACCCGTTGGCCATCCAGTTTCAGTTTTCCATGGTTTCTCTAAAACGCTCCAGGTGTAATGCAGAAAAGTATTTTCTAAATGTCAGAGCAGATTTCATTCCCGATGTTCCCAACACTATTCGGCGTCAGACAACCCTGGCTGCAGGGCGCCCGTAATAATGTTTATAGTCCACTGCTATAGTGGTGCCTTCGATCACTGTCACATGTCCCAGGTGAACGTCCCTCACAACATAACACTGCGTGCGAGGCGCAGTGAATGTTTGGAGCAGCTGTTCACCTGGAAGACGGGGTATCCGGACACTACCATCTGCTAGGTGTAGCAACAAACCAGGTGACACGTCTCCATTGATCCACAGTCCAATATCGATGACATCGTACCCACTGCAATCCTAATTGTCGATGTCGCTGGATCCATTATGGTAACTTGTATGGGCAATCTGCTTTGGAGTTCCAATGTTGAAAAATGTGCGCTGAACGGTGTGCTCCGAAACACTTGTGCCGGTACCAGTATTGTAGTCTAACGTCAGATCTGCCACAGATCGCTCCCTATCCTACTTTAGAGAAGGGGAGCTCAGACATCCACGTTTAATGATGAGGTTTGGACATCCACCACCCTGTAGCATACTCGTGGTTTCACCATCATTCAACGATTCTTCGTAGATGCTCACTACAGAAGCACGCAAACAGACGACATGCACGCCGTTTTCGAAATTCTCGATCCAGGGGCCCGGCCATAACGATCCCATATACAAACACAATTAATTAAAACCATCTATGAACTAGGCCGTACTCGAACTGGCAACCTTTACAATTCAAGGCCGCTGTGATAGTCCCTACACTGTAAGTCTGACAACCCACCCTTTGTCAAAGCCACTTATGTCAATGGGTTTCTCCATTTGCCACACATAATCTATCGTCGCTAGAAATGCTCCACATCCGTCTCTGCTCCGTTGATACACTTTTCTTACCCCTAACGTTTTCAGACGGCATTCAATATCCCGGTGATAAGTCGACATAATGTTCTAGCTCATCAGTGTATATGTACGTGAATTCCTTGGAAAACCATGAAGTCGCAATAATACTGTGCTGAAACACTGAGCATAGTTGAGATCGAAAATTGTAATACAACAGAAATTTTAAGAATCAATGCTACGACATACTTCGTTTTATTTTAATAAATGTAGAGAGTCTGTATTAAGTTCATATCACAACTTAAACATAATGATATTGACAGTTATTACGGAAGTGTATCATATAAACGTATGAGCATTAAAAACCGGACGCTGTATAATGTCTAGGAATAAATTCACTCACAGGAGTGTGTAGTGGAGAAGTGGTCACTGGTCTCCTGCTCGCAATCAATGCAAGGACCGACGTCCGTGCATAGTTCAGCGAGTAGGCGGCAGGTAATCCGGTGCCCGCCCGTGAGAGACATGGCCAATGGCTTTTAACCTGCAGTCCGCCCTCCCGGGA
The DNA here is from genome assembly GCA_031002005.1 of Vandiemenella viatica. NCBI lineage: Eukaryota > Metazoa > Arthropoda > Insecta > Orthoptera > Morabidae > Vandiemenella > Vandiemenella viatica. The sequence goes on from CM061921.1 coordinate 264,835,288, forward strand.
GAGCTTGTTATGAACAATGGCCAGCGAAGAGTCTGCCCCAGTGTTTCTAAAAGGCGCAGAATATACGTCACAAATAAACCGAGGATTTGGTAATATAGGAGGCTGGGATGCGGTGTTTTCGACATGAGCAGCTGTTCTAAATCAACGCGAAAGGGAATAAAGCCAAGCTTGAATGAGAGGCTAGTAATTATTTTTAGAAACTGTTGAAATGTTTGCTTGAAGAGTGTCGTTGATACGATTTCTGTCTAGCAGTGTGGACGATGAATTTTAGTTTATAGATTCGGAGTGAGTGAAATAACCAATTGTGTGACAAGGAGTTTGATGAACAATCTAAATTAGTATATATTTTTCTTCCACATGGCTAGTGATGCTGGAAAGAGTGTGATTTGACGCCCTCTTGACCAATCCTGAAGATGATGCTCGGGAGCTGCGATTACGGCCTCGAGAGAACTTGCTCCGGAATGCGGGATGTGGTGAGGATGGCGTAGACAGTTCTCAGGATGTTTTGTTAAAAGTTGTTTCCAATTGCACGTCTTGGCACCTTTTATTTTAGAGGTCATAGACGAATACAGCGGTAGATTTGGCCATCGATAAACAGTCCTTGCTGTTGGTTGTGTCAAGTAGTTTAGTAGGCTGCTTCGCTCCACTGTCAAATATCGCTGTGTAGAAGCGGGTCTGATCTTTCTGTCTCAATCCGACGTTCAGTTGTACCAGCCACCATTAACAAAAGAGATGTTCACATCATAATTCGGTAATATACGTCTATAAAACATTGCTCACCGCAATAAATTATTCCCCACCTGTAAGCAACTCTGACGAACTCACGTCAATAAGAATAACTCATGTTCTCTTGTGTCTTGCCAACATTTAATTATTTCTTTTGCGTTAGTGAAACGTTAAATAACTGATACATTATTTTTGCTTTTCTATTACGTTGCTAAATAAATTCTTTGTTATAGTGTATTCACTTTGCTAATTCATTTTCTAATAATATACCAAATTTAATACACACATATGTTTTTTTTTCTTTTTTAAAAAATTTACTGTCAACTTAATATTCCTATATGTAATAGCAGCTAGAATTCTAATCCCCCCCTCCATACAACCCAAATGCATTTCGTGTGTAGACATTCATATTATAGCATAATTCAATAGAGACCGAGCGTGGTTGATGAAAGTTACCGCTATGGTTATGTATTCGGGAGGACGTGGGTTCGAATCCTCCAGGGACAGCCAGAGTTGGGTTTTTCCATGGTTTCCCCAAATCACTCCAGGCGAATTGCCCCAATCCCTTCCCGCCTCTGATGACGTGGACGTCGACGAGACGTAATATCATAAGCAAAAAAAAAAAAAAATCTAGAAAAATTTTAAGATTTTATCCCGGCGTTGGCAGATTTCTCATTGGGTTGTAGTTGGTAAGCGACTAGGTCGGCAGTCATTTCTGATGTTTTGTGTGGTGGTTTATCCTTAAAAGGGTGTCTTTTGAGCATGTTCAACGCGACTCTGCCCAAATTAAGATTTTTTATCGTGAATTTCCACGGATTACGATCTCCTTGGCAACAGCGTTCATTAACTCTTCACCCGTGAAACTTGGTGCCTCTTAAAATGGGTTTTCTTCGAGTTTTCATGTTGGTTATATAATTAGTATGTAATTCACAAAGGATGAACTTGCGGGGGGCCGTATTCCTTATTAAACGAAAATTTGTAATAATTATAGCATTAAACATCTTTTTTTGTTTAGGCAGCTATATTAAAACTTCAAAATTACTATAAATATTTTGTCGCAAAACCACAAAAAATTAATAAATAAGACCCATTAAAAGGCAGTTCTGTAACAACTAAAGATACATACTTGGTGCTGTGACACTTTGTTCCAAAAAAACATATCTTTGCCGCGTGAAGTTCAAACTCAGTAAAAGCCACGACCCACAGCAGTATGAAGCAAAGGGAGTGACGGAAAAACGGCTTGGCGCTCTGTTTTTGTGTCGTACCCTTACTACCTCTACTGCTAAAAGTCTATTACAACAATTTATTTACTGCTTGTTTACGTAATTTGCAATTAGTCAGATGTCTCAAATATAAAGAGGCAGAATTTAGTGGAATTTGTGAAGAGAACCTATTGCAAGGAATACCAAAAGCTCCTTCTACTTGAAGGTAGCGGCCTGGTGGCTAAGAGGTTAAGGCGTTCGATTGGCGACAGAAAGGTTCCCGGTTCGAATTACAGTTTTAGCTGAGATTTTCAAAGGCCCTTAACCCGACCTTCACTTCTGGCACAGTATATGAAGTATGTCAAAACGCTTCAGTGGTTCGGATTCCACGTTAAACTGTAGGTCCCCTATACCTGGTAGGATTACGGGCTTAGGATGTGTCAGGCAGTAATAATCCTGCCACCAGGTCATTACGATCACACTTGCAGGTAATGGTGAATGAGTCCTATCCTTGCGGGCTTTTATAGTTTTGAAGAGACTTACTTTCCAATCGACGGAATCACTGCAGCAAAATCCACATAATAGATATCATTTGGGATACTTTGTATCGCTCGAACATGGTGCCTGTTTCTGCGATCTCTTTCCTAATGACGACACAGTCTCACATTTATACCTGAAGTCTGTTCATTAAAGAAACGTCAGAGAGCTTGTTAGTAAGTGTCGTTACATATCCTCTACTTCTCGTTATACAAAAATACCGATAACTTTGAAGCCAAGTTAAATAGTTGATAACGACTTAACGTTGTTTACCAAAAATCAAAAGCAACATCAATCAAGCCACACGACGAGCCGAGCGAAATAGAAACGTCTTATTTCTGGGAGCGAGATACATATTGTTTCGTAAGCAGGCACAGATGGTTAGGGAAAAGTAGTATATCTTGAGCTAGTCGAGATCATCAAGTACAAAACACATCTTAGAAAGTGATATGATGTTATGATATCCTCCTAGTGCACAACGGGTATTGATTTGGCTATGTGATTAATTTACACTAGTGTCTTAATTCAGGTCGCTATTCATAGCCTGCAAAATTACATTTCATGGTTCGGGAAATTCTTACTGATAAAAAAAAATCAATACTGAGTAACCGATATACGAACCTACACGAGAAATAAACGAATAAATGCACTAAGTATAACAGTTAAGAAAATCTTGTAGTATTGTATGTATGTATGTTCGTTTGGACAAACTGAGACCACGTTCAGTATTTTTTTGCTTGAATTTGGTGTGGATGTGTACACATCAATGTTACAACTAGGGATGTTAGCAGTAGAAGGGACCTACAGTTTAACGTGGAATCCGAACCACGGAAACGTTCTGGCGTATTTCACATTGCACAGTAAGCTGAAGGTGAAGGTCGGCTTAACAGCTCATGAAAATTCATACCGAGACAGGGATTCGAAGCGGCGACCTTTCAATCTCCAATCAGATGTCATAACTACTGAGCTTCCATGCCGCCCCTAGTAGTATTGTATTTTAGTAAACATTTTTGTTACTGGTATTATAACTACATTCGAAGTCTATGACTGAGGTGTTGGTAATTTTTTTTATGTAAGAAAACGACAAAAATCTGTTATTTTGGTATATAAAGGTTAAACAATAATTTTATTAATATTTTATTCTTCGTGTAGTAATTCATAATTTAGCTTCCCCAATTATTTCTTTAGAAAACATCTCCATTGTATATAGGTGGAGGTAAATTAGCGATCCTCTGGAAATAAAAATAAATTAAAACATAGTTTCTGAATCTGAGGAATCATTAATATTGCTTCATAAAGTCTTTTTGAGATTAAGGTAAATAACTGAAGATAAACTAAGGAAACTGTTGTTCTGTCTCTAACATGCTGATTAAGATAATAATAACATTTCTAAAGATTGGGAAGCACCACTAACATATTTTTTGTCTCCTCTCAGAAGCAACAGACCTGCTGGAATTTATTGGCTACGCTAGAAAAGAGAAATTGATAAGAACTAAAAAATATCTGAATTTTACCCATTCTAGCAGAGAGCCTGGTCTCTCATTTCTAAACTGGATCCCACATCAATACCCGCAAGAATACACTCGCCCATTACTGTGCAATCAATAGCAAATGACATTTTAACTGGCCCAGAACAAAAAAGGACAAGAAGTTCAATAGAGGGGTCAAATCTGAACTTAAGCATCAAAAGCGAGAAATTAAACCTTACTCTATACATTCCCGTCGATTCACTTTAAAAGAGGCACAGAAAGGTTTGAAAACCCTTTGAAATCTGTTATATGGGATTTGTACAGAACAACTGGAAAACTGTGAACCTGGTACAAGTTGCTGGCTTGCTTCGTTCTTCAGCTCCACACTTCAATCATGATTGTTTCCTATAGTCTTCAAGAGATCAAAAATCATTCACTGACTCAAATCAGGAAAAGGTCTACACTTCCCGAAATGTTATAATTGATAAGTCTACCCTGTGTAACAGAATAGCTCCGGCAATCTAAGCCCTGACCCGGTTCAACAAACTGGATTCCGTCTCTGTCGGATCTGTAGTGATCAAGTCATGTCACTTACCATCTACTTGGAAATGGGATTCCAAATGAAAATTAAAAACGTATCTGTCTTGCTATATTTATGTACAACATACAACACAGTTTGGAGAGCTAGTTAAACTGATCAAGGCTGTTCCTTCCAAAAAGATAATAACTTTATTGGAAAATATGTTAAGTAATCGCTTGTTCCAGGTGTACACTCAGAAAAGCGGGAGTAGATTTCACAAGCTAAATAATTGTGTACAGCAAAATACGTTCGTTCTCCAATACCCTCCTTTAACTAATACACTCAAGAACTGCCAGCCAGTGTCCCTCGAAAGTTCGTATACGCTGATGATACTGAATTTACAGTGCAAAGAACTAACTTCACAAAGACAAATGAAAACATGATCAGTAACCTTCAGTAAAAGGATGCCTACTTTCGAAGATGGCACCTTGAACCTAACCCTCAGAAGTCAGATGTAGCTACATTCCACCTAACAAATATAATATTCAGAGACCAAATGCTGCAAAATAACAGCACTCCAAAATACCTGGGAATAACATTAGAAACATCTCTCACTTATAGAAGGCACCTTCAGAATACAGCTGCCAAGCTGAGAAGTTGGAACAATCTAATTAAATGGCTGGCTGGAATTTCATGGGGAGCTGATTCAAATACATTAAGTCAACAGCTTTGGCCTTGGTTTACTCATCAGCTGAATGCATCTCTTGTCTGTGGCTCAATAGGTCTCATACCCGCATGGTGGACGTTATTGGACGCTTAACAATTTGCATCATATCTGGTACAGTCCTATCTGGTACAGTCCTATCTGCACCAGTCCAGTCACTGCCTGTGCTCAGAAACATGTCAGGTCGTCAATCAACTTTGGTCGAGAATGCTGAATAATGAGGCCTCACTTCCACGGGGAGACCAGGCAAAATAAAACACGGCCAAAGTCTCACCACCCTGCCCGGAAAAATGTGAGTTTAACATCAAATGCCTTCCGTACTGCAGATAGTAGGATAGCAGAATCGCCTCATCAACATCACAAGTCACTGCGTGAATTAGTAATCCCTGCCAAAAAAATCCAAGTCTGCACCTGCCTAGATTTATTTGGAATAAAGTAAATCGCTTCAGATGTGTCACGGGAAGAACTCTACATAGCTTGGGCTGGACATATCCGCCGCACTGTAACTGCGGTGAAGTCACACGAACTTTGATGTTCATTGTGCGGGACTGCCATCCCTTGTAGTTCTGAAACTTTAAATTCGGAAACGCCGTAGGCGGTGGATGAATTCAGCATTTTAATGTAAAGTTGGTGATCCTCAAACGGCGGCCTTTTCACCTGCAAGCTGCGGGCTTTGTTCGCCCAACTGTATATGAATATATAGTTCCATCGTTATAGTTACACTATGTAGTTGTTTGAGTCTCATGTAATAAGTTATTTTCTGTAATGTTAACTATGCATCAAACAATAAATAAATTCCCATAAGGTAATCAGAAGATTTCGCTAGCTTCTTAAGGTGAAAAATATTTTACTTTGTCCTGACACAAGCTCTACTTAGGTTTTATATTAAGTAAACAAGCTCTTCTACATGCTCCGACGGGGGAGGTTATTTACTGGCAATTTCTTTTAATTACGACAGACTTTTGGAAAGGGACTGGAATGAAAATTAAGTATCAAGTGTTTATAGATCTTGAGAAAAATAGCTCCAAATAAATCACTACAAGAAAACCGGCTAGAAAATACTTTGTTTGCACAAAGCTCAACGACACGGAAAAATACACACGTAACAAATATACTGGCACCGGACAAGGGCGCTAGTACACGATGGATTGACACCAACGGAACGCTGGTTCAAGAACCGACAGTGCCCCACACGACTGATCCATGAAGATAATACTTCTGCTGATAATAATAACTATTATTTTTTAGCAACATTAACATCAGATTCAAACTCAACTGGTCGCAGTTAACACACACTTCCACTCAGACGTCACTTAGACTTGTGTTGGTGAAGGACATTTCATGTTCGTGGTCTTTCATCTCGAGGGAATAAAACACGCCTCTACTAGCAGAAGGATTTACTAGTTTCTCTCCGAGTCTAAGCATACTGGGAGGTACATAAGATTTCCGGGAGCAGGCACCGCACACATCATAACGACGACGTCTCAATTAGAATCATCACGCACTCAAAATCGTTGCGAGATGACGTCACAGTAACAGTTCGTTCGAATTTCTGTCCTGTTTTGAGGTTTCCGTCGGGCATGGATGCTAACAGCTCTATTCACTTGCCGGTGAAGAGCCGCAAATACCTAATAATAATAAATACTTGTACTCTTTTTTTTTGCTTATGGCTTTACGCCTCGTCGACTTAGAGGTCATTAGAGGGGTGAAAGGACTGCCTAGAGTGATTTGGGGGAAACCATGGAAAACCCAAATGTGGATGCCCGGGCGGGGATTCAAACTGGTGTCCTCCCGAATGCGAGGCCAGAGAGTTATCGCTAACCCACCACGCTCGGTGCTCTATAACAATGGCCCTACTGCCACCAGCGTTTAATCGGTTTATTGAGCTGTGAAAGAATATTGTGTAAAGAAGGGGCCGGCAACAATTCGATTGATATACTCATTTATTTTCAATAACTTGTTTTTTGAGAGGTTGGTATTAACACATACAAGTCATATTAAACAAAGAGAAAGGTACGTATGTTTTCCGTTTACGACAGACAGAATAATGAAAGCAACAAAATTCCGATTTCCGCAGTATAGTTGTATATAACAACAGAATAATTCTATCAGTATCTTTTGATCTCTAACAATCGGTGCAGAGAGATAAGAATCTAATTCCAAGTTACCCATCTCACAATCCACACATACATTTCTCAACGAAGACTCCTATTTACGAGACCATCTTGGTTCGATGGAATGTTACGTAGGCCGACAGACTGTCAATAGATTGATAGCTTTTTAACGTTTTAGGCTTTAATAATGACTGTTACGGTCTGATCAGAAGGTCAAATCAACTGGAGGGTGGATTTATCTGTGAGACATAGCAACACAAACAATTAGACATCACACAAACAGACTTTCACTCACTGGATCACCACAGGTCCGTACAAGCACACACACACTCCACACAGCATATCGACATCTAATATCTTTCACACAACAACCCATATCTCACGGAACCGCATACACTACGTCTACCAATATACCACACATCAAATACATCATAGGCAAAAGCACATTGAGACATAATTTATGTCTTCCACACAGGCATTAACTCACATACCCAAGCTTAATACCCCAACCCATCTCACCAACATACCACAAACCAAACTAACATACAGATAAAACCGCAAATACATCCAATATCTCTAAGGCAAATATCACCACACGCAACGTCAGTACTCAGTAGTAAAACAGAAAAAGGGATACTGTGCCAGAAACTTGTCTTGGCAATGAAATGTCATAGTATTAATGGTTTTAGCTAAGTAAGCAATGCGTATTTCAGAAGCTTGATGATCAACAGGCAGCATGGCACGAGAACCAGGTAACCGTGCAGTTAATCAATCAAATCCATTGATTGATGTCTGGAAATTGCAAAAAGTGTCAAATGTTACAAGTCGAGTAGAAACGTTTGTAGAAATCTTAAACCTGTGGATTTGGTAATTTTTCGAAAATTGTGATTTTTTTAAGAATAATGGTTAATTAACTAAATTGTCTTTTTTTGTTGTTGCTAATTTTGACATGTACCAATGAAGTTGCGATATCTATGTAACAAGCGTCACTGTGCGTAGTCAAATTAATGATAATAATGATGATAGCATTTTTAATAAAAGTAGCTAGTGTAAGAATTTAATTGCAACACAAACTTCCTAGTCAGTAGAATGTAGGACCCACGTAACTTTACTACCAATCGATTTCACCACTTCTTGAGGTGTATCAGTTAGTGTTGTCGAGTTTACAGCACTTACTAGCAAGAAAAACTATTAATACCGCGTTACCAAAATGATAGTTCTTGTGAGGCCATATTGTGGACCATCACAAAAACTCACGTTTTCATCGTGAAATATATAGAAAATACATTAGAGACTGTATGATTATCCGATGGTGGATAATTCTATTATACAACAGTACAACCCACAGGGTGTGATGAAAAGATTGATAACGTATATGTAAATGAAGTGTCATACAGTCACAGCTCAACACAGTGAGTACGCATAGTTTTATTAGAAATTAGAGCATGGATAATACTAATCATACCGTGTTGAGGGAATTGATAAATATAAACATTATATATGATTTTCTCATTTATTTTACCCATCTCTGGACAGCTGAAATTACATTTCAAGCAGCACTAGTAGCAGTATAAATTGTTCGCAGTTCATATGGAGAAGGCCACCTTCATCTTCTGTGTTATAGCAGAAATTTTCCTGGAACCTTCAGAATGTCATGGAGATAGACTTAAACATTTGCGTTCTAACAAGTTGAGTATCGTATTGGTACCAAATCTCAAAACCTCATACCTGGGTATTCTCGTTGACCATACAGGTCATGTGTGTTTAATACTGCTTGTATAAAGAGGTGTGTTTTCCATTGGCTACCAAGGAAGAGATGTGTATTCCAGTACCTCTCAACGTATTCTTGTAGGAAGTGGCTTAGCACTCTTGAATCGTTTAACAAAAACAAGTTTTTGTCTGTCACTCACACGCTCCTCCATTCCAGACTGAATAGCCTAAAGACTGGTGAAGCAGTACGATTTAGCTGTGAATCATTTCAAAATTTATCTCACAATAAACAACTTTTTTTGCATATCACAGGCCCTGATCTACAGTCTATCAGCATAGGCATAGTAGTGAACGGAAAGAAGTGAGTTCTGGTAGAAACGGAGGGAGTTAGTGTGTCTAATGGTTTCTAGCTGGAGAATTCCAATGTGCTATAGGATATTGGAGAATATGGATGGTGCCTCTGAGAACCATCTTGTTGATCTGAACGATCTGACCTCTAGTAATCCAAAAGCAAAATTTTCTCATAGGGTGTCAAGAAGTCAATATAGGACTGTTACTTGGAATCAGTCATGGGATTGAACTTGGTGATATAGTTCAGTACAACTTCGAGCTTCATTGTGAAGTTTGCAACATTTTCAAACTCAATGCACATCTTAGAAGTATTGTAACAAATGTGAAGGAATTAGGGGAACTCTTCCCAAAGGAAGAACGTATTTTAATTGTGAGGTGTCCAGGAAATAGACTTAGTGAGAACCATTTTTTAGTTGAGGAAGAAATTTCTTACATTTCCAAAAATATACATTAGACAAACGTGGGATTTGTGGGTATGGTCGAGAACTAATATCATTTGAGGCATACAAATACATTGTTGTAGCCGTCAAACTCTCATGTCGGTTTATTTGCTGTGACCTGTTTTGCGATCGACAGTTTTATTCACCATGAACTCCGCCAGAATTTAAACAGGCAAAAGGAAGATTTCGTTTCTTATTGCTGATAATATCAGGGGATTTCAGGAGTAACAGAGGTTATCCTGTGATAAGTGAGCACACTCGCGACCGTTTTTTGGAACAAATAAATGGATGGAGATCCTTAAGGGAAATTAAAATCTTCACTAATCAAAATATAACCAAATAAAAAATTGTAACTGATGTGCCAGTATATATTGTCGAAGTAAACTGCTCCAAATAATTGAATCAAAGTATTCAGACTACAATTCCATATCAATATGTGAGAGGAATTTTTAGAAAAATCAATGCAACTGTCTCATTTTTAGAGCACAAAAGTTCAATGTTGATATTTTGTGCTTCTCTGAGCATCATTTGTCTGACACTCAACTGTTAATCCCTAAATGCCAAAATATCAATTAAGCTTTTTTTCGTTGCAGATGTATACACCAAATGGGGGAGTAGCTATTTTCGTTAGAAATATAGTAACATTCAGTGAAGCAGTGCAGTTGTAAGTTAGATTTGTATAGAACAACACTTGGAACGATGTGTTACAAAACTGGAATATGGTAAAGATTTGCTCATAGTTATAGTAATCTACATGGCTTCCTATGGAAACTTCATTCTGTATTTATCGCAGTTAGAGTAATTCCTACAATTTTTTGCAAACAAAAAACTAATAGTGTTATGTTGATTCTTCAATGACGTCTTTCTCAATAACAACAGTGAAAGACTAGATATTGAAGCCTTGGCATTGTCTTTTAATTTGACTGCAATTATAAATTTCCCGGCATAATACAAAATAATGAGAAATATGGAGTTAATGAATTTTTGTGGATATTCAGTACAGTAATTACAGCATACTGCCAGTAATAAATATTACCTCTGTTCATGATGGCCAGTTATTTATTAGTTAGTCCAGGAAGTACTATAATGCTGATAAAAAAACAGGGTATTCAAAAGAAATATAAAATTAAAACAATATAAAACGTTTTATAGATTACTGAAATAGTGAAAACTGATCAGAAGTGCACACTTTTCAGGGTGTTATCACAAAATTTGATTCATTTCTAAATATATTTCTAAAAATTTATTAAAGAGGTTTTAAAAAAGGAAACTTGTTAACATGTCAAATAATGAACTGGGTACAGTGTGGGCTAAAGAGGGTATTAGAGGTTCCAGTAAAACGGAAAGCAAACTTTACAAAAAAAAGTAAGGGAATCAGATAGATATGCACTGAAAGCTCACTCTATATTACTTACTCAAAAATACTAAGAAATATGTACTAATAAAATAAAAGCTATCTGGAATAAAATAAAATATTGAAAGGATACTCTGTAAATCACTTAAATGGCATAAAAATAGAACATGAAGTATTTGAACTGTGTGAAAGAAGAGAACTTTGTAAAATTATTAACAAATATTTAATGCTAGGTGTAAAGAAATTAGGTATATGAAAAAAATTAATAAATAGTGCTATGGCTTCTTCAGGCCACTTTCCCAACTAGGTTAGTCCGGATGCAATTGTCATCAGTAATATTCTCAGAAATAAGTAAATATATGAATAAATTAAAATCCAGAAATTCTTATAGCTGTAATAACATTTCAAGTAAATTAACAAATACACGTTCAGATTTTATCCATAATGAATCCTTACATTCACGTAACAGGGATTCCTGTAAACTAGTAGTTACCCTCAAGCTTCGTTCCAGGTGAATTCTCACTCGTTTGTCATTATGTGTATCTCTCCATTTATCATGTTGTATAACATTTGAACACTTTAACTTAAACATTTGTGAAGAAAATTCTCTTGAATGATGGGTCAACACGGAGTTTTCACGGCAGTAAAATTCAGTTGCCATCTTCTGAAGAACTGTGGAAACAGCGGCTTTATTCCGTTTGTTACCACAGGGAATCAAATTAATATGCAATGACGGGAAAGACTTCGTTCTCTCAGATTTTTGATTATGAGCAATTATATTTGTTTCTAACCTTAACAAGATGTTATCATTGAATTTTGAAAATCATGGGATTGAAAATAATAATAATAAGGGATTTTATTGTGGGTGACAGGAAATATTTTCTTGGCTTCATCTTCATATGTATCAAATGAATGCTGGAAAGTTATTTGCTTTTAAAATGTTTGCGTTTCTGTTTTTATTTCTCGATTTCCAGGAGCTTCACAGGAAAATACCCTAAAAAAATCTAATTCCGCCAGTTATTTATTGAACTACTGCCCAGAAATTCATTCTCAAAAAATCCTTACGTTTTCAGGAATGGTATAGTGATCTCCCTTGAGTGTGTAGTTTTCACAAAATAGCAAAATGAAAAATTTTAACAAATGTTATACTGTACTACTCGAGATAATATTTATGACATAAATAAAATTAATTGTTCTCATGTGATTGAATACTTTTACACAAGTAAGCGGTAGTAATATGTTTTGAGATGTTTAAGTGTGGTCGGCGATATTTGAGTTTTTCTTAGGTTTGTGGAAACGTCCAAATTGCATTTTAAACCATACTATACATGTACTAAAACATTATCTCTGGAAATATTTGAAATGATTTCTAAATAATCCACAGCAATTACAGAAATCAATTGATCAGTTGTTTTCAGTTAGCAAACGTTTCATTAACAGTTGATACATTTATTCTTATTCTATGTATGGACGTTATAATGCCACTCATATCTATCAAATAATAAGAAATTGGTAGATTTGGAAGTTGGAAGGAAATTAATGCAATCAGACGGTTATAGGAGAAACCCTGTGGTTTAATCGGAAAGATTGTTTCATTCCAGGTAAGCCTCGATCGTCAAATGCGTTGCGTAAATCCACAATTTCCTCCTTCCGCTCTAAGCGTTGCTCCAAACTTCAGCTGCAGGGAATAATAGCACTAAACTTCAAAGTTTTTAACGGTTTTCAGTGTTGCTTTTGATCGCCATGTCGTCTTGTCAGCTGACATAAAACCTTTACTAGTCCACACATAAGGTAAAATGTGACATAAAACTCTTCTACATTCATCGCTGCTGTATTTTTATATTTTTCCACATTTCCTTGACACATCAGCTTTAGTTATTCGGTAACTTAACGGAGCTATTTGCGCAAACCGAGTAAAACTTAAGATCCTCGTATAGTAGTATTTGCAAAGGTCTTTCGGTTGTTTTGACACAGAATTTGCTGGGTGGGCGGTGGTCGCTTTGCCATAACATTCGAAGAGTCGCAAGTTCGATTCCCAGTCCGTTCATCCTGATTTCAGTTTTCTATGGTGTTCCGAAATCACTCCATGCGGTCAACTGGAAAGGCCTCTCGAGAGTTCATGATCGCATTCCTCGCCGTTCCTTTCCATAACACTCTCCACGCCTTAACCATCTCGGCATCGACAAGCAGTAGAACCCTAACAAACAAAAATTTTGCTGTCTTCATAGTTAACCTATGATGAAAAAAATTGTTCATTCATTAATTAAGTTGCTGAATGTCAGTCAATAATTACTTTCCGGATTTAAGCGTATATCTTTTTTTTTTTAAATAAGAAACGTAAAAACACAGGTGTCAATTAAAATCTCTGATATCACAAATTTTCATTAGCTGATTTCTTGTTATTAGATCACATTTTAGGATTTTGAAATTTACCACTTCGGACTTTGAGTTCGTCTTTAACGTTACCATGGTATGTAACTAGAACAATGCAATAGTTTCTGCAGATACTGGAAGGTCTCAATTTCATTTTGTATCAATGACTGTTAAGCAACCGAGCTATGTCATATCGAAACTTAGATTTGCATTTCTGAGTTAAAGGATTGCTTCTGATATTTTTTTTTTTGTGAAATCTTTTAATTTTTTACTGTTCTACTATTCTGATTTCTACTTTTAGGTATAATTTTCAATAATTTTGTGGATACCAAGGCTAATAGCATTGTGAACAGAAACGATATTTGGAATGTAGTAGGCAACTGCAAATATTTTCAAATGGAATTAGGAAGTACGCTGTTCAAATTCACGTATCAGCTATCCACATTACATAACAGCCAACCGAAGAAGAATATAACATTTCATGAAAAGCAGTCATGAAAGAGGATGGAATCGAACCATCTATTTCCGGAACAACTGGAGAGCAGTTCACCTCCGCTTGGCATCCGTGACGTCTACTAAGTCAGCAGCTGAGACCTACCATGTGCAGCAGCTAAGATTTTTTTTTTTTTTTTTTTTTTTTTTTTTGTAACTGCTTTACGTCTCTTTTTAACATCGAGGTCTTTAGAGACGGGAAAGGATGGGGGGCAAGGATGGGGGGCAAGGATGGGGGCAAGGAATGGGAAGGAATTCGGCCATGGCCTTTTGAAGGAAGCATCCCGGCATTTGCCTGGAGTGATTTGGGAAACCATGGAAAACCCAAATCTGGATGCCCGGACGGGGATTCGAACCGCCGTCCTCCCGAATGCGAGGCGAGAACGCTAACCGTTACACCGCCCCGCTCGGTGGGCAGCTAAGAGGGCAACATGTTGGTCGGACCAGCATTACGCTTCCTTGTTCCTAATTACAGTTTATTCCTCTGAACTTTAATTCTCTGAATCAACAGTTACAGAAAATTTTAAAAAAAAATCATCAATCATGACTTGCTTGAGCATCAGTTTGTAAAATTTAGGTACATGTATAGTTTCATTTTATGTCCTTGATTACAAGATGTCTATTTTATCCCTTACAACAACGAATTCTTTACGAACTACTGTCGGTATAGCTCACAAATCGTTCGTGTGGCACATCCTTGGATGTTAACTTTTTTTGTACAAACAGCTACTCAACATTTCACCAGTTTTTTTTTTTTTTTTTTTTTTTTTTTTTTTTTTTTTTTTTTTTTTTTTTAAAAAACAAAATAAAGGTAGTGGCTAGAGAATATCGTTATGGCGAAACAACAATTATGTCGGTATTTTGTTCCTTGCGTCCTTATAAGGCACCATCTGAAGTCTAAACCACACAGGATACTACATCGTGTGAAATGATTTCTGTAGATACTGAACTCTCATTTTTATTGTGTTTTTGTTTTAGAAAGAGTATTCAGTGCATTTAAAAACTCTATGATGCTAAAACACATCCAGATACTTTTCTTCAGTTTCCTGCAATAGCTGGGTTATAGGTTTTTATTTTCAAATTTCACACTTTGTTGATCCATAAAATAGATTTACGGGCAGTAGTAAAAGAATGGTCAGTAATGGTAAGCAGTCGGAAGAGCTTACTGCAATAGCAAATAACTTTAAAAAACAGTAATGTATTTGGCAACTCTATCGCTCAATAAATTGCAGTAGTTTGCAAACACTGAATTTTAAAATTAAACTCTAGTTATCATATGTGATATATCACCTGCGTAACACCAACATTTCTTCGTGTCTTAGTATTTGTTCAAAATTAGCATTTTGTTTGAAAGCGGTAACTTTTATGTTTTGTATGGTCATGTGATATCTCTTAAATATTTTAGAATAGTAAAAATTTGAGCATTCGATGTCTGCACAATGGTTTCATTTTAGAAACAAAAGAACACATATTAATTTGTAAGACAAACATGCTGTAATAAAGCACTTTCTTGTGGGATGGGTGAGTCTCAATTTCTGAAGTAGCCTCATTGTATAATCTTGAGTGTGTAGAAGTGTTTACGTAGCTGTGCAGAAATAGATGAATAAGATTCAGGAGAAAATGTTGCGTCGATCAATTCAAGTCGTTCTGATACATATGAGCGTAATAGAAAGTTACCGCAGGTTTATTGCGGAAATTTGTACATTGCTGAATTTTATTTCAGTAAAGATTTTCCCATGCATTTCGTATTACTGGTATCAAGGGTTTTCAAAGTTATGAATTCCGGAAACTTCTAACCACATAACAACCTCTCTGAACATTATCATTTTCTTCTTCTTCTGTGAGAGATATACCCGGGTTTGCGTGTAGGCGGTCACCCTGGTGGGTGTTCATAGTAACTGCCCGGGGGAGATGAAATGGATCGGTTTCCCACTACCTTCCCTAGTGTGATACACAACAAGGACCACCAAGCTTAATGTCTCCATCCAACGGATGAATCACCATCAACAGCTTCGTATGTCCTCACTCCATACACACTGCAGAGGGGTTTGGGATTTAACTGAGTCTCAGGTACACAATCTGATGATTTGAAATTGTGCGACGCCAGCTCTCCTTCCCTGTTCTGAGGATGGAGATTTCGTCCGCCAGCTATTTTTCCTTGACATGGTCGGTACTGCATCTTTCGATCACATCTTCCATCTCGAAACCAATTTCTGTCAAACCAATTAAATTCATTACACCCATAGGTATAACGACCTTTATTTTACAGGTTACTTGCACTTTTCCGACAGCAAAACTCATAGTTGAGTTTCAGTCCCTATTCACGATATTCTTCAAGTAGACTTCAACACTTTAAAAAAATTTCTTCTTCATCATTAACTATAAAATCGTTTTAGTCTTCATAAAGCAATGGATAAATACATTGCTCTCCATTAACACATATTGTGCCCCATACGTCCTTGAGGAGATTAGCCGCATGCGTGCTTTAACATTTGGTTACTTTTGAACGGATTTATGGAAACGTCTTTCCAGCTTAGATTTCCTGTTGGCTTCAGATACATGCTTTCATCACATAGGTTCGACACAAGTAGCGTTGTTGGACTCTGGAAGCTGGCTTCTTCTTGATTTCTAACCGCACACGGTGTCCCAATGGCGTTTCTACCTTCAGTGGCGCCATGTCCACAGTATCACATTGGAAGTTGTATAGGCGTAGTGATTCTTCCTGCCCAGGATATCGCATCTGCTGCAAGTCTTTGACATTGTGCCCGCATTCTGCATGCGCTATGGTAACTGATAGCCCTCGGATGACCTGGTATTAGGGACTGCCAATTCGTCTGAATCAATATTATATCCCTTGCTTCTAAAAGTTCTAGATGGCCTTCTGGTCTCAGGAGCAGATCACGATGATACTGATGCGCTCCTGCTCCAGCCAACAGAAGATTAGCACATCTATACATAGTTGTAGTTGGTGACCTTCAGTTGCTGGTGTGGTATGCTACCACTTGAAGGACTCGACACTACTTAATGTTCTCCTATTCAACACGACACATCTCTCCAATGCTGGAAAATTCCTACGCAGGGCTGGGCGGCGGGACGCCAATGGCTTCTCTGATGAGTCTGGTGGTTCAGTCGATGGTGGAGGTGTAGGTGATTGAAGTGTTTTCGGTGTTCCGGTGAGTATGGCAGATATGTCGCTGATTTAAGGGTAGGTTGAAGCTCACTCAGAAGGTGGTGAGGCTGGATGTAGCTGCTGAGCTGTGGCCTTGGCTTCTTCCCGTGCTTGAAGATCATTGTTGTTGATGACCTGCCAGTTATCGATTGCTGCTTCGTGCTTTCTTCACAGTCCCTTCCTTCTTGCCTTCAGATTCCTGAAGAACTAATGGGCGCAGATGTCGTATCTTTCAGTCCTCCAAGTCAACTCTGAGCGTTCATTGCGCCGTCTTCATGATCTAGCGTGGCCAGGTGATGTTTGGCTTGATTAATGAGGGCCGAAACAAAGCTTGTCTAGTCATTTGGAAGTCGCCATGAATACCTGCAGCTTGTATGGTAGACAGTTTGCAGTATATCTATGTAGCGGAATTTCCAGAACTCTGTTCGTATCATGCACAGAGGATATTTTGCATATCCATAACGTTACTCGTGTCGCAGGCTGCTGTTTGTGCGTCGATTAAGACCTCGTCTACGTCGCAAGTCGCGTCATCGAAGCTCAAGACCTCTGAGTTACTCCCAGGTGGCATCGTGCCAGCGCTGCGACGGATGACTGCAAACTGAGTTGAGTTCCAGTGATGTCCGCTCGAGTGAAGCAGCACATTAAATAGCACAGTGACTACGCTGGTCAAATAGAGAGCACATTAACTGCTGGAGTCAAAAATAGAATCTCATACCTGTGAGACCTAGCGGGAAAAGCGAATACCTACAAACGGCGATGTCCTAAAGCACCTACGTGTTGCTAATAATTTGTCGCAGAATACTGCCGGAGGAACCTGCCTGATGAGTGAGTTGTTCTTGCCGGGTTTTTCAAGTTTTGACTGCGTTTGCCTGTTGTATGCTAATTTGTCACTGGGTACACCTGCACGCTCGTATACGAAAAGCATCTGCCCCACATGAGTGTGATCGAACACAAAACTAATAAATAATATGACACAGAAAACTGCCGCCAGAAACACATAAATGCGAACAGAAAAATAATGGCCCCTTATTTGTTGCGCACAAAAGAAGACAGTAGACCTGTGTTTGGAAATTGACCGACCCGGTCTACAGCAGAGAAGTAACGTTAAAGTCATCCACAGTAAAATGTCCTAAGGTAATGTAGTTTTTATGATAGGTCGCTTCCACATATGTGCCAGCAGGAAACAACATACGATTTTATTTTAACTGTTTCTAGCCAGGCAAAGAGCATTTGCAAAGCTTTCCAACACAAAACATCATCTAACGTGGAAGAATCATTTAATAGTGTTTCAAACTCTGCTTGTTTGACTCGCCGCATATGCTCGACTTTGAGCAGCAGGAGGCGTACATAGATGAATTGCTTTAACTGACAAAAATCCAAATCTTTGAAGAACATAAAACAACAATTCAGTAAAGTATGTGGATCACTTAAATTGGTCAATAATTTCAGTATTTAACACAAGTAGAAGATTTTTTTTGTATCTCCCTGAGTAGATGTGTCTAGGTACTGTCTATTCCAAGTTTGCAGCTGGAAGCGATCAGTCAACCTGTCAACACCATGAACAGGTGTTTCAGAAGGTAACAGCTGCTGAGGAGGCTCAAAATAATTCAGTCACGTCAGTTATGCAGCAAAAAAGCTTGCTGTATTCCGTATACGAGAAATTTTATTGAATTTAGAGTGGCGATAGAAAATCAAAGCACGGTTTTTAGGATCTCGAACTCAATACTCAACCCAACTAAGAAACACTTATAAATCTGGGTAATTTCCAGAGCTCGTCTACCACAATATGTTCACGGTAATTTTCGCCGCTCGCGAAGTATGCTGAGTTGTGGCAGGCTCTCATATGCAAAGCTGATGGAAATCTTTACTCCCCATCCAAGAGCTTTTAGTCCACAACGCAGCCACCAGAAGAGTTCCGCCGGACACATTACACTTTAAACACTACTTCCTGCTAAAGAGCATGAAATTAAAACAAACACATAGGACAAACCAGACTAACAAACTGTCAAACACATCTCTGTAATTACACATCGCGGATATATTCGTAGATTGGGATTATGCTTCATGAGAAGTTTTCCTAAGTGGTACTGGATTGAGGACTTCAGATTACACAAACATGTAACAGCTCTTTGACGAAATAGGACTCCTGGGTTAGGAGTTCAAAGAAGGCCACAAGAAGAATCACACAGTGTTTGGTTGCCTGGATATTAGAATGCGATAAAAATATAAAGTTTTGAAGTTTTAACGTAGCCTTATTTCCTTGTCTTATTTTCGATCGGTGGCTCTGTATGGATTGAAACGAGCCTGTTGTTCAGCAAGACTGCTCATCAAACTTATCAATTATACAGAAAATGAAACAATATTATTAACTTGATTTCGATTTAATGTAATTATGTTCAAAAGATAACATTAAAATCACAGGACAACGATAATGTATCACTGGATGTAAAATAAATGCAAAATAGTTCCTATCGTTTACAGAATTTCCGATAAGTATTTCACTGGCTACAAGCTTTAATCATAACTGATATATATAAGATAGGCGCCTGAAATCTGTGCCATAATGTTGGAAACTAACCAAGATTTTTGTTACAGATTTCCGTTACGTGGCTGCAGTGTGGTAATGCCAGTGTCCAGAAAAACCGAAATGTTCACAAATCAGTATGTCCTATGGTATAACCTGGTCACTAAAAACAACGAAGAGAATTTTCAAACGTGTGCCAGGAAAAGCTACCTTTCGTGTCAGTGGCCCACTGAACAGACATAACGTAAGGATAAAAGAAGACATGCTGAGTTTTTCCTAAATTGTGAATATTTCCGGTTTCCTGGACACTTACACTGCTACACTGTAGCTGCGATAAGTAAAAACAAAAAACAAAAAAAACCACCTTGGTTAGTATTTAAAAATTTGGCACTTGCTTTACATGGATATCTAATGTATAGGGGATATGAATAGAGTTTATGATGCGGAAAAAACTTTTGATACTATCTGTGTATTGTGACTTCCGAATAACGATGGTTCTAAGAATTAATTTTTTTTTTGTTTCTTTGTTGAACAAGGAGCCACATTCTCTTCTTAATAGGCAGTATAAAATTGCGAATGTGGTGACACAAAATATATTCCACAACTGATGCTTCTTAGGAATTGCATTCTGAGATCATCAGTTTGCTTTAATGTCTCCAAACACAGCTCGCAACAAGATACTCCATTGGAAGGGAGCTGCTCTTAAGCGTCACATAAAACAGCTTCTCACGCAAACACTAGAAGCAGCGCCTTTGTAGATCGGTACAAATGGATAAATATAGCCCCTTGACGTATCCTGGAGCTGTAAAATCACCATTTCCGTTACTCGCTTCAGCATAACTCTTGAACGTGGAGTGATGTGTTTGTTTATCCCTCATTACAGACACCATTATTTCTCTTCTTATTTTGTTACAATCATCTAATGCTATAAATTTTGAGCACCTATAGGAGTTGGACTATAACGTCTTAGGGGACTGATTAAATGAATTTATTTAATGTGAAATTCTTCCATGGCAAAAAAATTTATTCTATCTCTCTCTTTCTATATATATATATATATATATATATATATACCCTCTGAATGCATCCGATACTGTCAACAATATTATGTTAGCGGAAAGACGAACTGTTCCTATTAATCCAGTGTCAAGGTATTTCATTGTGTTATTTGGCATATGTATCATCCACTGAGTTATTGGACAAGATCACGTAATTAGAAGAGAAACGAGAAATGAATAATACAAGAATATCCTGCATATGAACAATTATAAATTCAGAGAACTAAAACGGATGAAATACAGTGACATGGTTACAACTGTCATAGAAGGAAGCAGGGACAGAAGATGTAGGTGAGTAGACATTCACCGGTCCGCCGAGTGTATGGAACTATGTGGGATATATTGTGATGCTTATTCTTTTAACCAACAGGATTGTAAAAAATCTTCTCGAGCTTACCACCGGAAGAGCGCGTCCGTATGAGTTGACGTTTCGGAAACTGACTCTGGTTCCATCTTCCGCCGAGCCAGAGTCAGGCTACGAAACGTCGCCTATTATTGGCGCATTCTCCCGGTGGAACACTCGAGAAGATTTTATTCATCTAATTCACCAAGAAATCCTACATTTTTTCAATTTAGTTCTAAAGGAATTCTATGTGTGGAAGAATATTCGTTGCAACATAGTCATAATTAAACGTCTAACGTTAATTTTGTTTGAAATGAACTGTTCGGTATTTAGCATAAATCCTAGAACTAAAAATGACCTAGCGTGGTGAATCATTAATAGATTAGAATAGAATTTTAATTGTGAACAGAATGAGTGTCAGTAATATGGCTAAACGCTTCCTGCATTTCTCAGGTTTATTGCGTTTGAAGCAGAAAATATTCTGCTCCCTGTTAATGAATTTTTAATTCAAGTTGCAGAGTTCTGAACAGATATGTGTTACGATGTCACAACTTTACGAAGCAGAGATGCTGGAATATTTATTTTGAAAGTCGACTTTAATTAGATTTTTTTCACATTATGTTGTTGACTGAGTCATCAAATTATTTTGTTTGGAGAACAGAGTTCACTGTCAGAAATACAAGGAACATTCATCTGCACTTTATTTATATTCTATTCTCATCAATCAAATCTAACGAAATCAGATCCGTATGCTTTAGAGGTCAGATAATAATATGTTTTTTAAAGACTAATTGTTTTAAAATTCTGCCGGGAAAATGATCTTTTGCATGAACTTTTTTTCATAGAATGGCCCTTGTTTTTATCTCCCTGTATTATGATATTTTCTGGCGCCTCATTTCTTTTGTCCGAGACCAAGCGTTGTGGTGTAACGGATAGCGTTCTGGCCTCGCGTTCGCGAGGCCGGCGGTTCGAATCCCCGTCTGGGCATCCAAATTTGGGTTTTCCATGGTCCCCAAATCACTCCTTGCAAATGCCGGGATGCTTCCTTAAAAAGGCTATGGCCGAATTCCTTTCCATTTCTTGCCCACATCCTTTCCCGTCTTTAAGGACCTCTTTGTTTTATAATCTCTGAAATATATACACACATATATAGGTTCCACTGGAGGTCCAGCCAGGGTAGCATTAAGAATGAAAATTTTCTTGTCCTCATTTGTTACAAAAAAGCTGTTAAAAATTAACTTCTTTTTCAGTTTTTCTGTTGAGGCAATGATACTTTGGAATTTCCATAATCATTTTTTAAGAAATTCTCACCACACACGAAAAATCCTTTGTCCTTAATATACATCATTGGCAACGACGTAGTAAAAAAACAGCACAAATGTTTTAACATTTTGTTTATGTAGCAGCTCCATTGCACAACTTCTCTTTCAAACATGCACACTTTTAAATTTTACTTGACTTTTGCAGAGTTTCTCTCCAACTTCTGTGGAAGTGAAAATTGAAGTTTCGAATAAATTCGTGAGAAGAAAGTTCTCCCACAGTAGTGACTATGCGGGAACGTCGATGTGAACATATAATAATGCATACTGGCCTTTAAATTATACATGGTGCTGCTAACAGCAGTCCGCGTCGTCGAATGGGGTATTATGTTGTGAGCAACACACATTTACTGCACTTCTCCAAACAATCGCAGAGAAATAAACAACGGTTTATCTCTTTCTCCCGTGTAATATCGTCATTTTGCTTGTGGCTATGTGTTGCTTTTGATCTTCGGCTTTCTCCTATTTTTTTCAGTCTTTGTATTAAAACACTACTTTTATTGTAGTAAATTAACTAATGTGGGACAAACCATTTTTTACCTCTACTGCCTCTTATGTGCCACAGCCCAACAACTGGATGACAATTACGTTATTAACGAAGTCTCGTCTCAAAGGAGAAATGGCGCGAGAGGGGAACAAGATAGAAGATCTCCGCTCCTGATTAAGTGTTCGTGCAAGCACGACCACAATATCCGTTTTTCTCTTTCAAGTATCGTGATCAATTCTAGTCGCAACCAAAAGCGCCACTACGCAGGGAATGTAGGAGGCCTAGATTTATTAGGGTGCTTAGGAAGAATGTACAACAGCACAGCCGGGCTGCTTTTCTTCTCCTTAACGCCGGCTCATTCACGGCATCGATTACACAGATATAAATTGTGAGAAAAGACTTTCTATGCGCAACTAGCTGTAATTAATGATTAAAAGATTAGTAAGTTGGTATCATCACTGATATGAAGTAGACATCGAGCATGGGGATTTTATGGCTCGTCCATTGTTATCGTTCCCTTTGTGAAACCATTGCTGATTATACAGTCACCCTGCAGTAATTTTATAAATAAATTTGATTTAACGACTTGAAACAAAAGACTTTGGTATAACAATCATTTTATTGGAAATCTGTCACTCCTATTTCCATTAAGCGCGTAAAGTTATGAAGGAAGCAATCGAAAGATCTTTACAAGTCTGTTTGTGATATTACATGATATACCGATTTGATTTTTTCAACTTCTTCGAAATCAGCAATCAGAATGGGAACTACAGTTTCTACTTTAGAGAACACAAAAGAAAAACAAGGGTGTAAATCTGATGATTGCGAAAGACGACTGAATATTCACACTCATATTCGGACGAAAAATTCCTGCATACAATGGGTGACAAAGATTTCCTTTCCACGAAGCCTATATACATTAAAGTGCCAAAAGTAATCGGATAACTCCTAATGTCGAGGGGACATCAATTTTCCCAAATAAGTATAGCATCCCGACGTGAAATTGATTCAACGAGTCGTCGGAAGTAATCTAGATAAATATTCAGCCATACTCCCTTCACTGCCGTCCATAACGGCGAAAAGGTTCCGATGCAGGACGTCGTGCACGTACTAGCCGTTCGAAAATGTCCCAGATATGTTCCATTGGTTTAATGTCTGGTGATCTAGGGGGACAAATCATTGCGTGGATATGTTGTTTGCAAATGTTCTTCAAATAGCTGAACATAACCTTTTCCAAAATATAGTAGGTTCAGTTTGAGCAGATGTCCCAGTCCATACCAGGATAAAACCACCACTAAATCGCACTGTGCCTTCCTGACAACCAGAGTCCACAATCTTGTGGCGTCTGTGCCAATCCGTACATTGCTAACAGTTCTTACCAAGTGGAATCGTTATTCATCTGACCTCGCAAGTTTCTTCCAGTCCTATAGGGTTCAACCGATATTCTCACCAGCCTGCAAAAGGCGCTGCAGCCTATTGGGCATTGTTAGCAGAGGCACTTGCATTAATCTACTGCTAACATGTCTCATCGACGCCACTGCCGCACGGACATGTATATCGTACGTCCCACATTGAGTTTTGCTGTTATTTGACGCACTGTTGCCTGTCTGGTCATACCTCGACGTAGACGTCACAGTTATCTGTCATTAAGCACCCGTTTTCGGCCACTGCATTGTCCGTGGCTGGATGTGAGGTCTGAATTTTAGATTCACGAACAATTTCAGAAATGAAATGCCCATGCCTCTAACTCCATCTTCTTGTTCAAAGTCTGTTAATTTATGTGTGGCAATAACCAAGTCAGAAAACCTTTCAGACGACTCATAAGATTACAAATGAAGATCTCGACATTGCACAGCACTTTCATATGTTTGCGTGTTGGGTGAACGGTTAACGCTCTGGCCTCGCATTCTAGAGGACGGGGATTCGAATACCCGTCTGGGCATCCAGATTTGGGTTTCCCATGGTTTCCAAAATCACTACAGGCGAATGCCGGAATGCTTCCTTCAAAAGGGCATAGCCGAATTCCTTCCCGCTCTTTGTACACGGTCCCATCCCACCTCTAATGACCACGATGTCGACGAGTCGTAAAGCCATAAGTAAAAAATAATAATTAAAAACCTATTGTCTCTTCAGTGTTCGTTATTATTTTTAATAATATTAACAGGTACTTTTGGCACAAACGTCATTTCTCTGCTCAAATATTTGCTTTAAACGTTTTCACGGTTTTACAGAAGTTATAAATTTATTGTCATGTCATCTCTTTTTTTAAAAATGCCATTATAATTCTCTGTACAATATTCATCGAGGCCTTCCCTGCAGTGTATTACTTATTCGTATCTTTGTCGCCACTTCTCTTCCGGTGACTCACATCCCAGCGGTTATATCATATCGGTTACTAAACATATTTCGCAAACAAATATAGACGTCTTACTTTTCACCAATTTGAACTCCTGTGCTTGAGACCCATATTGTACATACTACACCGCCTCGCTAGATCAGTGACTTAATAAAGGTTGTGTACTCCGTCAATATGTGTACAAAATTTTGAGGTACTGATAGAATGTATGTGAAAGTTCTTTAACTACTGATATTGGTTGAAGCATTAAGTTTCTAACATGGCCAAAATAAATCGTTATCCCTGCATAATTATTGGAATGTGTGTGCATTTTAATTACAGATCAGCAAGGTAAATCGTTAAACAAGTATGGAAATTGGAAGAACTAAGGAAGTACGTAAATGACATTTTCTACTACTATTCTACAAGTGTTGTTAAGTTTACTCGCGACCAAAGCTAATGTAAGACGTGCCGTTTTGGACAGGACATTATCCAATACGACTTTTAGGAGAAATTTGTGCCATAATCTTGAGACCGTATGTTGATGCTAAATCATCGGATCCACTTCACTCTGCCTCAAGCAGAGAACAAGTTTTGTTCATCCCTCTGCTAGTAACGCAGGGAAATAAACACACTTGTATCTTGATGAACAAGAGAAATGTCTCCACGTCAGCATTGTCGTTGCATGTGTAGTTTAATTACACTTTTCCTCGGAAAGACTGCACGGTCAATATTGCCCATGTAAAATTTTGTGCGTTAGAATGAAGTATCCAGACAATGTGATATTTAGTTCATATTTTTTGTCTCAATACTTTGTGTTGTCATCTATTTTGTTCTGTCTTCACACAGGTACAATTCTAAAAAAACATAGAATATTGTTGGTAAAATCGATTTATGGCTTAGGCGATATGAAATGTATATCTTGTTAAACGATAATAATAGTTAAATTCTCATAAGATAGTTATTAATAGCTATTGAAACTACTATAGCTGTGGCCAGATTAATTGGCGGGTCAGTGTAAACGCGCTGTTGCCGTACTTGGGGACAATCTCGCGATGCGCTCTCTTTCTATCATCTGAAAATTGCAACGCTGTGCGGCCTGTGTTGCCTAGTCTAAGCGGCAACAGCTCGCTACCCACCCCCAAACCTTCAACCTCCCTTTCACAAAAAAATGTGTGAACCTGAGAATCGGAATTAGAACGTGAATTGCTCGAGAGAGGATATTTTGATTTTTAGCGATTTACAATTTTTACGTGCGATTTAAATAATTCCTTTTGGTTATTTATTATTTAGTAATTTAGTGTAATAATTTTACCGAACAAAAAGTGCAGTAACTTATAATTAGGGAAATTTAGCAAGAGAATCTTGCTACTAAAAATGGATACTTAGGAAGAGACTTATTCTCCTATTCCAGGTGTTCCCGAACTAACGACTCACAACAAGACGCAAGTCATCGACAGCAGAACCACCGCGGCTGAAGCAGACAACAGAGTAAATCTATCATTCACAATGTATATAAGTATTTCAAACTTCTTGTGGACAATGATCGTGAAATTTTGTCTTCTACATGTACGCTAGTAGGAAAAGACTTGAAAAATATGGACGTACTTGATATTGATGAAATAAAAAACTGTAGTGATTTGTTACAGCAAAAAACAACCATATTGCGAAAAAATAGGGGAATGGACAGTCTATTTGCGCTGCAGCTTGTGATGTCGGTTTGAACAGAGCGTGTGTCGTGAGGGAAAATAGCCTACGTTTTTTTCTCGAAAGAAAAATATGAAACAATTCAGCACTCTAACAAAGCTTAGCGACTTTGACAGTCCTTTGTCAGGAGGACAGTACACGAATTTTACGATAGTGATGAGTGGTAATATATAAACAGATAATTTTGTCGTTAATTATGCAAGTTTTTCAGTGCAGAGGATGGCAAAATAAAATTTTGATTTTAGTTATAATTATACAAACTGAAAATAAAATTTAACACGTGGACTTTTAGCCACAAATAAAAGAAGAGTATTTCCATAAGTTTCCTTAGTCTGTCGAGAATTTTATTTTTCTGCGCAGATAATAGAATAATAAATAACAGGTCTTTTGAAACCTCCAATTATATTAAACGCATCTGCAATGCATAACTTTCTTAACGAAATGACATGCATCAATATTTTATGACAGAATAGTGATCATAAATTACTTAAAACACGTTACAAACCATTACTATAAGTAAAGAGGTGAATAAATCTGTTACGCGCACGGCTTGGCAACGGCGCATTTGACGCCACCCGCCAATAGATTTGGCCAGAGCTATAGGCAGTACCTGACAACAGAATAAAGGAAGTATAGCTGTTTGTACACTCCTGACAAAATAAGTGAAGCAACTTGAGGGAGGAGAGGATACAAAATAAAGCTTCACGTTTTGAGATGGAACGTGATCACACAATCGAAAAAGAACTAGGCAGTGTGAGCCCACTTATCAGTATGACGTCGCACCCCTCCGGCCTGGATGCATGCACTGATTCGGTTGTGAAGTGTGTTATAAAGCCGTTGTATCCTCTCTTGGCGCAAGCTGATTTACAACTGTTATAACTGGTCCTTGATGTCCTGGCTAAGCCAGGTACTCACTAGCGAGCAGTAACTGTAACCAACAGATACAGTAAACACGTTGTAGTGTGTGCGCGTGAAACGAACTTCACTCGCGACGAACACCGAGCCACCTCACTGAGCGTACTCACTAGCGAGCTGTAACTGTAACCGAATGAATACAGTAACGAGGTTCTAGTGTGTAAGCTCACTGTAACCGTAACGGTAAGCCGACTCTATCCGCAGTGTTCGCTTGGAACTCCGCGATGTCAGACGAAGTGTCACTCGCTTGTGCAGCATACATACTTGTAGATGCATTACTAGATGATTATAAACGGTCACGAAGATGGCGTATTCATGGAATGTACCGAGAAAGAAGTGATCAAATTCTTCTTTTAAGAAATCAAAAAATGAGTGGTTATTACAAAAATTTCACGAGAATCTCTCCAGCTGATTTTGAATATCTAATGAACATAATTAGGCCAAAGGTAGAACGAAAAAACATTTCTTTCTGAGAAGCAGTGATGGTTCAAGACAGATTACCTGTGACGTTGAGTTACTTAGCTAGTGGTGATTCTTTTACAAGTTTACAATACCTGTATCGCATTTACAAAAAAGCCATAAGCTCATTTGTCCCTGAAGTGTGCCAGGTGCTGATAGAAGCATTGAAAGAACAAACCAAGGTAATATTTTTTCAAATAATAAAATAATAATAATGTAATTTATTTAAAAAAATTCATACATAATTTTCTAAACTCATATCCGATGAATACTCGTTATTGTTGCTGTAGGGGAAGTGTGGCAGGTTTTAGGGGAATTTATTGGTTTTCATTTCGGGAAGAAGTGGAAGGACGAGCTATATCTCGATTTATAGTGGAGGAAGAAGCTGAAGAGTGTGGAGCTTGTGTAGTGGAGTAACAACCATAATTTTGTATGGACGTGTAATATCCTTAATCAGCACGCATAATTATCTGAAATATTTCATGCTGAATTGCATTTTTTGTTTCCCTGGTATAATTTCTCATTTTTTCCTTTTTCGGTAGATTTCTTCATTTTCGTACGAAGCCAATACATTAATAATTTTTTGCTTGCATACTTCCCCGATTTCATTCATAATACCACCGATTCTGGCCCAGGCGTCTGCTTTCATTGTAGGCATCTATCAACTGAAGACATTTGTCTTCTGTCCATTCGCTCATGACGCTTGAGGATACTGGTAGGTTCGCAGTCTGCAACAACCTTCACTCTCGACGTCCACGAACGCATTGCGAGCGTCCTTTTATTCGCAGCAAAAACCGACCATCGTCGGCTCGCAGCGAATGCAACGCGTTCCGCTCGCGGCAGGCTCGCCAGCTACGTACACACTATGGTTCACGGTAACAGTAACGTGCAGCGGTTACAGTTACAGCTCGCTAGTGAGTACGCGGCTTTACTGGCACTGGCACCGAGTGGTTACCATACATTGAAAATTTGGACTTCTCTCCAGGTGACCATCAGACTCGCTTACGAGGGTCATCCGAAGTAGTGCAGAACCGAAATTCATCGATGCGAGTCCGTTCCTCAGCAGTCTATCCTTTCTAATGGCAGTATTCCCTAGTCCGGCTGCTGGCCAAATGGAGACCCTTTCCAACTATGTTAGGTGCTGATGACGCTGTCTCACACGAGTACGCGGTATCTCCGTGCCATTCACAGTGAACAATCAACATCTGACGCTGTTCACGCCCCTTGTACACGCTACCATGACTGGCAATAACAATAACGCACTCTGTTGACCGTTCCATCTGTCACAGAGAATTGCAAATCTAGTCATTTACATAACCGCTGATGGTGTATATGTGCACAAAGTAACACTGGCATCCAAACATATATTTTGGGTGCTTCATTTTTGTTGGAAAGTGTATTTGATGTTGTCGTAACACTTTTTTTTCTTATTGCTTTACTCCTCTTCGACGTCTAGGTTATATGAGGCGGGAAACGACTGGGAACAAGGAATGGGAAGGATACTGGCCTCAGCCTTTGAAGGAACCGTCTCGGTATTTGCTTGGAGTGATTTCCGAAAACATGGAAAACAGAAATTTGCGTAGCCGGCCGGTGATTCGGACCCGTTAAGGCCTCACCCTCCACATTCGGTTAATGGTAGTAGAATCATATAAAACTTCGTAATTGTTTAGTTAACGATATTATTTTAAATATGAGAAAGTGTTAATAAGACTGTCTGACTTACAGATCACGGAATTTTTGTTACTATAAACAAGGTGTAGAAAATAGGGGCGTGTTCTGAAGAAGCCTAAGTCTTGTCTATGGTTGGTGATGTTATAAACAATTCTAAGAAAAACGAAATTTTAATAAATATTTATGGTCGATCTCTGACGACTTTTATTTACAACAACATTTATTTATAATTAGCTACCCCCCCCCCCCCCTACGGACTTCTCTCTTAAACCATTATGTCATGGTAAACATAATGGTCACGAGAAAATGGCTGTAAGTTAGATCCACCTGACAATACGGTGCCACTCGTACTCTGATAATTAAAATGGTGCAGTCATCATCAATACAGAAGAAAGTTTTTCAGTGTAACAGTTAATTGTTTCATATAGTTACATATTACACATTTTTTACCGGTTCAGTTATCCATTTAAAATGATTTATTTTTCTTCCATTTCTGTAAACAAGGATTTACGTAGATAACTGATTCAACTGCATATGCAACTTTTCTTTTGTGTTTCTAATTCCACATCAAGCACACAATCGTACCTACACCATCTGAAAGTACGTGACTCGTTTTAGAAGGCTGGACTCGAACTGGGGGAAACGCATTGTGACATCTGTTTGACGGTTGTGGGTGATACCCTGACAGCTCCTTCCCATTTCTATCTCATCCTGCCGATCTTGTGAGATTTATTGCTTACTGAGAACAAGAAGTGTCTGAACGTTTTCCAATATTCCTATAGCTCAGACAGCCTTCCTCTTCTATTTTCTATCACGCTCCTCTCCTTTTTATACCCACTTCCTTTTCTCTCTCCTCGCATCTAATCTCCTCATTTATCTTCTCATCTCTTACAACAAATCTTCATTCATATTTAACCCTTAATTTTCTGTATTTTGCTTTCCTTTATGATCCTCCATTCGTATTATTTTTATCAAATGATAGTTAGCTTACCAGCTTGTGGAAGATTCATATCACAGATTTTCGTTTTCCTTCTTGCTTATCGCATCATGAACTATATGTTGTTTATTTCTATCTTTCAGTAATGTTGTCAGTGCAGGTTATTCCAACAAAATCGTAAGTACCGGTCCTTTCAATGCGTTAATTACCCAAGCTGAAACACATAGTAAGCCAACATGCAATCCAATTCCATGTTAAGAAATACAGTTAACTTATAAAATAACATAAGAAACATTTGTTATCGATATATTATTGTTTCGGTGATACCCAAATAATTCATCAATACAATGCAATGGGATTCTCATGTGACATTTTCTATGATTAATTGTTGGCAATGCACATAAATGTTTTCAAACCACTATAAACTTAAGAAAGAACCAAACAGTTTACAATTCTGTTGCTCATTTTTATATGCTCCCAATTTCTCAAAAAAAGTGTTATGAAACAGAAATCGAAGGATAAAATAAGTCTCCCTTTCATGGTTCGCAAAAAAAAAAAAAAAAATAGGAAAACTGTAGCACTTAATCACAGCATTCCAATTCCGACACTTTTACATCGATTATGAGTAACTTTCACACCTACATTTGTTTTAATCATCACATAATGAACCCTTACGCATACATATATATATATATATATATATATATATATATATATACAGGGTGTTGCAAAAAGGTACGGCCAAACTTTCAGGAAACATTCCTCTCACACAAACAAAGAAAATATGTTATGTGGACATGTGTCCGGAAACGCTTACTTTCCATGTTAGAGCTCATTTTATTACTTCTCTTCAAATCACATTAAACATGGAATGGAAACACACAGCAACAGAACGTACCAGCGTGACTTCAAACACTTTGTTACAGGAAATGTTCAAAATGTCCTCCGTTAGCGAGGTTACATGCATCCACCCTCCGTCGCATGGAATCCCTGATGCGCTGATGCAGCCCTGGAGAATGGCGTATTGTATCACAGCCGTCCACAATACGAGCACGAAGAGTATCTACATTTGGTACCGGGGTTGCGTAGACAAGCGCTTTCAAATGCCCCCATAAATGGAAGTCAAGAGGGTTGAGGTCAGGAGAGCGTTTAATGTGATTTGAAGAGAAGTAATAAAATGAGCTCTAACATGGAAAGTAAGCGTTTCCGGACACATGTCCACATAACATATTTTCTTTGTTTGTGTGTGAGGAATGTTTCCTGAAAGTTTGGCCGTACCTTTTTGTAACACCCTGTATATATGAGTGCAGCAAAAAAGAAACACATAGTTGATTTTCTTTTCACTAAAACCATGAAGTGAGGAACTGAGGAATTGTTGAACAATTATTCCAAGATGCAGTCAATTGTATTTGGACTGTGGACGAAACAGTTATATTGGTTACAGCCATGGGGGCAAGGTAGCGGTCATCCAGCGCTGTAGTCACATTGTGTATTCCTGTACCCACTATCCCCTGGTCCCACTCACGTATTACTATCGTTGCGGCGTGAACTGTACGACCCGGTAGTTCGGTATCCACAAAACCGATTTCGGAGATCAATCTTTCAGCCACGTTTGAGTACACTTACACGCTGATATTGTACTTATAACGTCTAAGGGGCATACCGGTACTTGACTGCACGTTTCAATTTCGGTTGTCGGCTCTGCGCCGACTGACCATGTCATACATAACACTGACATAATCGGTCAGGCATAAGAGGTCTCTGCTGGACCTACTTGCACGCCATCTTGCTGCGATCTTAATCACTTATTATGATTACAATGCTAAACATTCTCTGATTTTGGATAGAGTCAGAACAGTTCCTCTGTGTGCTGCAATGTTCACAAACATTGGTATTTATGACCTTTACAAAGCTACATTTACTGGGGCTATCCACACTCAAAAGCATTAAGTAATGTTCGCTTAATATGTTACACACAGGCACTTGAGGCATCTTCCACATTAGCTTACTGATGGCAAATGTTCTCTTTTGCGGATTCTGAGCAGCTTTTATGAATGAATTTGTATAATATCTAGAGTACACTTGGACTAGCTGCTGTTTTTAATTTGTAAAAATGCGATATCATTATAAAAAATAGTAGTAACATAAAAAAATCATTAGCATGCATACCCATAACTATACCGGAATCAAAGGTTCATTACACTCTGCATGTTAAAAACTCGAAGTCGTTGTGGGTCACAGGTTTTCATTGCGCTTGTGATACCACCACTTACAGTCTAATGTATTTGAGCATCATTATCTTAAAACCGAAATTTACCAAACAGATACGTTGAAATTATAGCTCCTCTCTCATCTTCCTCCGATATACACATAGCTTTCACATGGAAGGGTATTAGTATGATGATGCTAGTTATGTATCAGGATCTCGTTATCATTTATTATAGGTGGTTGCACTTGCAACGTATGATTCATTTGTCGTATACTGTCTGAGCGTCACTGATTCATAAAATTTCACACTAATAAAGAAATAAAGTATTTCCACTATTTCTTACTGTATATCCGAAAGACTTCATGAAGGGTACATAAACATTTAGTTGTCGCCAAACGATTGACAACTGTTTGAGTTGAGCGCCTCTTATTATAACGCTCAATCATTCTTTATATATAGTCACAACATAATACAGCATTTTCGCCTCAAAAATCCTTCACTCCATAGTCCTGATCGACAGCTCTAATAAATATATTGCCTAACGTATACACCAAGAGGAGTAGATATATGACATTAGTGTGTAAATCAACAATCTTGTAGTCAGGCAGTACTGGTGGGACATACTCCTGTAGTGTGTGCCATTTTGCCGTTGACACAGTTCCTACTACTGGGTTTTAACACACATCGATTTCCACAGTTGTCTGTATCCAGTTTGTGAGCTGATTGGTGTTTGCTATAATAATAAGATCCTCGTTATTAGTTTGCTGAGTTAAATATTTTGCCAAGTTATTAATACGGTAAGATCTGTAGTTGCATCGACCAAATTATCTTCGAGTAATACAATTTACAGTTTCACTGGTCTGTATTTGGAATCGAACTAAAAGTTGTGAAGTCTACTATCCCTATTATGACTACACCTTTACCCAAACCTATAGGTGGGAATATTCTCTGATCGAGCCTGAACGGTTGCCGGGACAAACATCGTTCGTAACTGCACTACTGGTAACTGTTTTTTTTGCTTCTTTAGCCGAATTGATATCTCTGGTAATGCTTCAGGCTGCTTCTGCGAAAGCCGAAGCTGTCAACACTTCCGCAAAACTAGCTTCCCATCATTGTTTCATTTTCCTCTTCCAAGAAACTGATATGTTGGTATGTGTGCCTCATATTGCTTCTTATTGTTCAGCATGTTTGAATATTCACGACCCTTCTTTCTCGTAGGGGACCTTACCAACTAACTGATTTGCATGTTTGCGCGTCTTTATGTTTATTTGACAAAATTAATTTTCAGTATGTTATTTGTACCGTGCTATATTGCCTGTGGGTAATGTGGATATTGCCGACAGTATCAAGTGAAATCTAATCAATGTGCCTCTTTTACCTGAGAAAATCAGTGCTATCGTATTCAGACAATCAAACTGTGGAAGAAATATTGTTTTGCCCTTATTTCTGGAACTCGTGAATTGACTTAGATTTGAAAATGTATATATGCTCTTCAAATTATTGTTTTGTTTTTGTTTTTTTTGTTTTTTTACTTAGAGCTTTACGCCTTGTCGACGGCTATGGCCATTAGAGGAGGGATGGGACTGGGGACAAGGAACGGGAAGCAATTCGGCCATGGCCTTTTTGAAGGAAGCATCCCTGAATTCGCCTGGAATGATTTGGGGAAACCATGGAAAACCCAAATCTGGATGCCCGGACGGGGATTCGAACCGGCGCGGCGTCCTCTCGAATGCGAGGCCAGAACGTTAACCGTTCACCCACCACGCACGGTGAATTATTGTGTTACATAAAGTATCAATTACCAGGAGAATTACTGAAATAAGTTACCACAGAGATACAGTTAATTTGAAACGACTAGGCAAATATAGTTTTCACATACCTAATCTTAAGACCCACTCTTGGGACCCACGTGCGTAATCAGCTTCCGAAATTCCATACTCTGACAACGAACTATAAACTTTGGTGTATAAACTATAAACTTTGACTTTGGTGTAAGCATAGTGTCGGAGATCCCCCACAAATTCTTTTGGAAAATTTCAGGTTTGGAGAAATGCGGAAAGGTATTGCAGATGTAATCGATCTTAAGGGTTCCATTCAGCTTGTCCAGAAACCTTAAGTTCAATGAAGTACCTTCAACCCCTCTAGGGAAACTAAATTTAACGTTCAATGTTCATGCGTAGAACTACTATCCAGTCGCCCTCCACGTCTGAAAGAGCCATAACTATGAAATGTGCATCATACTCACACAAATTATAACAAACGATGGGTACGTATCTCTGATGTATGAGCTGTAAGTTAGAGTCATTACGTGCAGTGGCTCTTAATGTACCAATGTTGTGACATTAATGGCGGAATTTAACTGTCCCCGGTTCAATGTCTTTCCCACAGATGTGGCATTCCGTGGCACGACTAAATTGTGTTTCTGGTCATCCGTTGTTACAAGATGCATACACCTTCTATGTATCTTGATTGTCTCTTATCAGTTTGACAAGTTAGTTTATTAGTCACTTCTCAATATTTTCCCCTGGGAACGAATTATATTGGGACAGTAGAGGCTCTGTGAGAGATTTTCTGAAGGTTCTTGCACGTGGAATAAGGTTCTATCAAACTTTCAAAGCCTTCAAAAACGTCTGACGGCACCCGCTGATGGCGCACAAAATCCTTGAACTTCTTGGTTTTGTATTCGTCGTGCATTCAGTATCATTGCAGTACAAATGGTAGGGCCTACAAGATACCTTTGTGACAATTTTTGTTTTCATAATCCTATTACAGATGAACATAGCAAAAAGTAACGACATATTTTAATGCACCTGTTGCATTTTTCATCACCGTTGGCAATCTTCAACATGTATATGTGGCTATCGCGTTTACAGGCAAATGGGTCTACGGACCCGACGAGAATGATCTACGTCTTTACTGACATTCTCCACGTGCCAATATAACGTTCCTGAAAGTCGCTAAATTAAGTAATTAGTTCCCGTCTCACATAAACTCCGTACCAATCAGCCTGGAAAGTACTTGCTTTAATCTTGCCCATCTTAGTCCAAAATTATTAACTGTAGTTCTCTAAATGTTAATCCTTCTCAATTTATAACACAGTACATAGTCCTACTTGAACCATCACTGGGGTGGAAGGATTACTGACTATTTCACTCATTTTCTTCTCTAACAGGCTAAAACAAAATTGATAAATAATTTGGGTTCCTACATAATTGACGTTATTTTGGATTTTAATTGGATATAGTCTATTACGGAAAGCACTCGTCTTAGCCTCTAGGTTTAGACTACTAACTTGTGGAAGTTGAAATTGTGGGGAGAAAAGGTATAAAACATTTAGCCGCTAGTTGCGCCCTTAAAAAGAAACTTTCATAACGCAATGTCACTGACAAAAAAGTTGAATGGCCTTTCAGGTGCTTTCCCTCTAAAATTTCATAAATTCCAGGCAAATAATGTATTTTCTCTTAAGCGTATAGCAGGGCATTACGAGTTTCGCCATGCCTCGTTTACTTCTCTCGCCATTACGGAGAGCATGTCGAAGCAAAACTTTTGTAACTCCAACACGTGGACCGAGTCTGGTGGGCGAGCGGTAACGTTCGGGCCTGTCATTCTGGGGGTCGCGGGTTCAAATCCCCGTGCGGCAATTCAGATTTTTGGTTTCTATGTTTCATTAAATCACTCCAGTGGTTTCTTCAAAAGGCCTTCGCCAAATTCCTTCCCAGTCCATGCCGTAATCGTTTACCTACTCGACGACAACTTCAACGATGCTTAAATCTGTAAGTAAAAAACGAAACCAACCGGTCATAAATGCTCAACTGTTAGCCGCTAGGGTAATGCTTAATAAACAGGAACGCATGCGGGAAAGGAACTCAGGTTACTTTCCGTGCACGCAGTAAGGCCTTGCACTTGCGGTACTTTTGCATTCAGGAGCAACCAAGTTTCAAATTAAGTACTGAATCAACTCAGGAGTGGTCAGACCTCATATTCATCTCCTTTATTGATTCTTAAAGTATCAACCAGGCCTCATATATGCAGATATATCAAATCTGCACGTCAACATTTCGCGGCTTTCTATCAACCTCACAGGTTTTGGTGATATATACAATGGAAGCAATAGCGTTAAGATATTACTTTTTAGCTGTCGAACATTCATCTTGATCTCAGAACACTTCTTGGAAATGAAAGTTCATAGTTGCGATGGCCAGAAAGACGAAAAACTGCAGGGCTTTAAAAGGGTATTTAATTTTAGAAGAAACGATAACATCATATATCAGGAAAGGATACTGTGTAAGTTACTTAGGGAAGTAGGAAACAGAACAATGATTTGTATTTTTCGATTTTTGTGGTTGGTAGATTTTATAATACAGTATACGGTCGAAGGAAAGAAATATGCAGAGAAACTAACATTGGGTGTTCTTATCTGTAACATGTGAACTGGTTTTCTTTATATGTTACTCATTAATCTCGTTCCAGTAATTGTAATAATATTTCAGGTTCTGCCATATATCAGTTAATAGTTTTACTTAAACATAATCAAATACCTTACCACCTCTAATAAACTGGACCATCGAAGAGCCGTAAACCCGTAAGAAAAAAAATTGCTCTTGAACGGCCTGAAGCGATATTCTTAACCAGCTGTATAAAGCTATTGAGTTGACACTATTCTAATGGAAAATACTCTTTTTGTTCAGATTTTTCTTCTATTCGAGATACAAGTGTTATTGGTATTATGATGATGATCCGTCGCAGAAAGTTTTGGCAGACTATCTTCCCACATTGTGATTTTTCATCTCTTTATACATTAATGAGCAGTTGCCTACAACTTCGTTCGCTTTGACCGTTATAGTACAAACTACTCTATTAAACCAACGTGAACAAGAACTACATGATCCGCGGCCCATTAGTTCATTAAACGTAAAATTGATTTACATGAACGGTCTCCAGAAAAAAACTATAACAGCGCACCTCTGAATAATATGATTATGCTCGTACACTGAAATCAGGATAAATATTTCAACCGCAGGAAGTAACTTACCCTTACATGGATACTAATTTGTTGAAACTTTTATTTTAATTATTTATATTTTTGATGGTATATCAAAAAGAAACATACCCTATTCCACCCACATAATCATGGATTGTACATTAATCGAAATTCGACATCCATTTCACGTAATATTTATCTTAAATTTATCAAATTTACGTCATCATATCAAAATGAAATATATAGTATTTTACCCGGCGAAACTCCATGAAAATCCGACCAGTAGTTTTTGTATGAATAACATTCATTGTTTCTCGATCTTAAATCCAGACGAAATATATCCTATTTTATCTGCAGTATCGTATTTTCTTCCTGCAGGAGCACGTGCTGTGCATTGATCGAAACTCCATCAAAATACGACTACTAGTTTTACGTGAATTGTGTTCAACTGAAAATTGATTCTAATGTGGCGAATATTTTTTGTGAATCACATTACCCAGAAATGATAATATCTGGCCAATTTAGCTGTCCAACATCAAATGAACATAGTTCGTACTGTATTTTACACACGACGCCAAGAACTAATCACAATGTCATCAAAATTCAACAAGTATTTGTCATGAATCCCATTTAACGAAAAATTAAGCAAAATTTCACATTTTTTTTCAACGCCGCATCAAAATGAACCATATCATATTTTACCCGTGTGACGATGTGCTGTAAATTAATTTCAACCTCATCAATACCCAACGAGTATCTTTTAATGTATTGCTATCAACCAAAAATCATGCTAATTTGGTAAATTTCTTAGTTATATGACACCACATCAATTTGAAACATATCCTGTTTTATCTACGTCTCCACGGGCTGTAGATTAACCGAAATTCCAAAGATATCCATTTAGTTTTGCGTGAGTCGCGTTCAACGAAAGATTACCTTAAACTTATCACTTTACGGTGTCACATCAAATTGAAACATGCCCTATTTTACCAGGATTACCCATTAATCGAAACTCCATATATATACAACCAGAATTATTTGAATGAATCGCGTCGAACGAAGTGTTGTCCTTAATTTCTCAATTTCCCAATCCCTCTTTTACCCGCGGGACCACGAGCTGTAGATTAATCGAAAACCAACAAAAATGAGACCAAAATTATTTGAGTGAATCACGTCCTGTACGAAAATGACAATTTTTACATTAATGAAAATGAAACGTACCCTATACTACCCGATAAACCATGGGTTGTACATTAAACAAAACACCATCAGTAGTTATATATATATATATATTAAAATTTCTCCTTTTTTCAACATCGCAGTAAAATAAAACATAACGGATTAAATGCACGCGACAATGGTCTGTACATTAAGCACACTGACATGAAAATGAGACCTTTAGTTTTTGGATGAATCGCGTTCAACAAAAACCAGACAGCAAATTTCTCATTTTTTCGACGTTACATTAGAATGAAACGTATTTAATATTACCCGCGAGACCATAGGCTTTTCGTCAAAGGAACCCCTGTCAAAATCTGACCAGAAATTTTTTCGTGAATCCTGTTCATCGAAAGGAAGACAGACAGACAGTCAAACACACAAATGATAAATTAGTACCTTCTTTGTAGGTTATTGGTAATACACCGAACTCATTTTTTTAAAATATCTAAAATGTTTAGGCCTCTTTTTGGTTAAAATTTTACTACAGGTAAAGGAATTTTTATTTCCGTAAGAATGGTTTCGGTGATTTAACCACATATACAGCCTGTATTTGCTTTAAGGATTCGTATTGACAAAACGTATGTGGTGCATTCTGTGTTTTTCTGATGAATTATTCAAAATTGACAGGACCGTTGCATGTGGATTTTTTATGCATCCTTCATAAACATGACAAGATAATCGCTGAAAAATAGGGATCCTAAACTGCGATTAATAGCGAAAAATGTCAGATTAACTCCTTCACGTGCAGAAGGTAAAGCAATTTTATGCCATTTGCAAGAATGTGTAATCTGTGTCTAATGTCATTAAATTAATAGGCTTTGACACACGAAGTGGTAATAATTTTATTTGCGTGTGGGTTTAGGTCTTTGAGATGCAATAACTGTGGTCATTAACGGGTAATTTATTGCAATAGAATCCACTTCAGACAATTACTTGAGATATTCTATTTAATTATGGTTTCAGAAAATAGCCACTGAATCAAAGCAATAAAAATTATATATTTGAGGTAAGCAAAGAAACTATTATTAATCGTTTACTTAATTATTATAGACAAATAATTTTGTATGTGACGGAAGAACTATAATCAACACAGGTATCATAGCAACTAAGAAAGATATGTCGAAAACGCCAACATCTTCCTCATGTTGATTAACATAAGCTACTCAGTGTCTTAAAATTATGCACTGCGTATTTCGACTGTAGTATTGTAGATTTTTATGAAAGCTGAGGAATCCAATAACATCCTTGCCCGACACGAACTTTTGCTATATTTTATGTTCATGTCTTTGATATTAGATTGTATGGCAAAACTTTAATATTGCAGTGTTGCAGCTACTTATAAAAAAATTTGTAGCATGAAAAGTATGATCGAATATATTGTGACTTTCAATCTAGGACATCCAGTGAAGCCGTTTCCGCACGCCCAACATTCATGAAGAAGTGGTCTCTTTAAATACGGCAAAAACTCCGGCCTGCCTCTCAAGCGCCAAGAGCCAGTGAAAAAATTCGACGAAAATATTAACCCCTTTCCAGACAGTGTGGATCTGCAGAGCTGCAAAGAAAGGATCCTTTTTAAGAACAAATATCGTTTAAGTTCTTAGATTATTAAAATGTGAGGAAAATTATTTTCAGTTTCTGTACTAAATTTACAAACTATTAATTTCATAACCAACCTCAAAAATAAATCACTAAATTGGCATAATTTATGTCGTAATAGAAAAACACATCTGTATTCAACAAAACAATTGTCAAGTCTACCATGGAATCTGTTAATGTATCAGCGAAAATATTATTAAATAACATAATTATACCATACGCTCTAAGAAATTGATATATCCGTTACATTTTAGTTTTAGGAAAAGTTTTTGCTACATGCCCCAGAATATTGAATTATCTAATATAAAAACAAATATCTAGATAATACTTGAGATTTCTGGTAACGTTTGTGCTTCCCGCGTGCAATTCTGTCAATGTTTTGTGTAAACTACAATGAGAGACCATATCGAGGGTAGTGAGAAACGTTTAGCTAACTTCCAGTTCACCGGAATAAAGTTACAACATTTGTTGCTCTGCAAGTAATTTTGTATACTAATTATTTTTGGATCATTATGGTTTCCATCGTTTGGTGGATGGTTGATAAATGACTGCATATGTTGCTTTGCAGTAGAAAGCAATGATTTTGGTTTCCTCAAAGTTAACGTGTTACTCTCTTGAAGAAATTAACGACGCCGTTTAGTGAGAGGTTAAGGTTCTAAAATGAAATTTAGTTTGAGATAGTACGGTCCACGTACCACGCTCCGGTTATCGTTAATTAGGTTTTCAGTGGTTTCTCCGAAATAACTCCAGGCCATAGGCGAATTCATCCCAGTTGTCTCTAACCGTTTCCCCGCTGTGATGACCCCAACGTCGACGAGCCATAGCACCCTAAATAGATATTTTAGAAACTTTTTTTTAACGCGAATTTTATGTGAAAAAATACTATTTTTTGTGGCTCGTAAGATTTCTTATGTGTGCTTCAATGTTTCAGCTGGTAATTTACGAGAAAAAGAAATACTTTCCTCCTTCTTACTCAGACTTACTCCATTGTTTCTGAACGATTGCTGAAGTATCCAGTCTGGAAGCCAGTAGATTAAATTACCTGACCAATTTTGATCCGTACACTTACAAATGTAGCTGGGTGATAGAAACCTTTGAATTTCAGTAGCAATTCCAAACATTTCTTACGGAAAATATAATTAACATTCTGCCATTTTTTTTTAACCGTAACGAAACAACAATGTTTCTCGTATTCCAGTCTTATGTATTCGTTTATATGTGAAATA
The DNA here is from genome assembly GCA_031002005.1 of Vandiemenella viatica. Classification (NCBI taxonomy): domain Eukaryota; kingdom Metazoa; phylum Arthropoda; class Insecta; order Orthoptera; family Morabidae; genus Vandiemenella; species Vandiemenella viatica. The sequence continues at coordinate 264,877,457 of CM061921.1, forward strand.
TTGTTACAGTTTTGAATGTAATGGTCGATCATGTACTAGAATAGCACCACGAATAGTTCACTTTACCTCTTGGAGAGAATGGTTGTCTAAGGAGACAGGAGAGTTTGTTCTGCATATTTGGATTCCAGTAAAAACATTGTCATTTATCAGGATTTAAGGTGATGTCATCCATTTGATTGTAATTCACTATACTGACCAAACTACGCTGCCCGTCTTTACATTTTCTAACAGAAATTGGGAAGTCACAATGTGAACAGGAAAGGAAATGAAATTCAGTCATTTCCGAGGCCATACTAGATCCAGTTACTATGGAATGCTTCCCAGCTACCACACCTTCAAAAATCATTTGTAAGTGTGTAAAAGCACAATACACCTTTAACGATGGATTAAAAATTGAAATTAAACAAGAAATTAACTCGAAATTAAAAACAGCATAAAGCTGAATGGTTACCGCGCAGTGAATAGCATTCAGAAACAGTAATACTGCTTGACTAATCACGCTGAAACGCATTGCTCTTCTTTAAAAATAGTTACAGTTACTATAAAATATTTGTGTTGCACATTAGAGAGAGGCTAGTTTACAACTACACAATAATAAGCTATGTTTTTCCAACAGCGCCATGCCCACCGCAGGAGATACAGGTAATATCTGCATGTGTGTCTAACAAAGAATATGCGCATGTATATGCTGTCTGCGTTCACGGTATCAACGTGGTAAATAAGAAATTAAGGAAGCTTTTTGACATTTCCTGTGGGTATGCATGTGCTCTGGAGCACTCAATTCTAAATGTAACATTAATGGCGCTCTTGGTACCCATTATACAAGAACCCAAGGGGTTTCCAAAACGCTACGCCCTAATAGGCTTGTATCCGAGGGGGTTTGAAATGTTTCTGCATAACAGCTTTATTTTCAGGGCTGCTTGCAATGTGTGACCACTTTTTTTTACAACAAGCGTTTTGATCATTATTCCTTCTTCATTTATTGTCTAGGTGAATGTATCACTGCAGCAATTTCACTAAGAACTGAAACGACGTATTTTTATATTTCGCTATAAGAACTGCTACAAATAATATCAATACACCTCCACCTAGCGTTCCGGAGGACGCGGGTTCGATCCACGTTCCGGTTATCAATGTTACATCGAAATCAATCAAAACGAAGGCCAAGACGATTGCTTTGACACGCCATGGCAGAATTCTTTCTGGTTGCTTGAGCTCCATCATCTAGTAGCTCAAAAGACCTCGACTTAGACGAACCGTAATGCTTCAGTCAAAACAAAAATGTTAAATTACCTTTTTTTTCTAAAAAATAAATTTTCCCATTTATCTCTGTAGCATAATTCATTCCATAGCACAACCACCTTCCTTTAATACATAACATCGTCAAAACGCGCAAAAAATTATTTTATCTAATTTTGACATTTTATTTTTGTTATTTTCTGATAGTTTTTTTTTTTTTAGGAACCATCTTTTTCCCTTCATACTTAAGCACAACTGATAAATGACGTATTATTTTAAAGATCAAATTTCCGTTTTGGTAACATGGCAAAATGGCAAAATTATGAACAATCAAAGTCAGAGATATGCGATAGTTCAGAATGAAGCTGCTAGGCTGCGCTGTTGATAAGGAGTGATCACATAGCTGCTATATGGCTGCACCACATACGACAGAGATATTAATCAACTGTGTGTTTCGTAGAGTAAGGAGCTTTTCGGATACTCTTGTTTCTGTATGAGTAGTGTTGAAAGGCGGGTCGGCGCCATCAAAGGGAACGTTAATGCGCATGCGCATTCAAGCCTTAATTGATTTTAATTGATTTTAATTGAATTGCGTGGGGGCCTTAATTGATTTTAATTGATTTTAATTGAATTGCGTGGGGTCCTTAATTGATTTTAATTGATTTTAATTGAATTGCGGGGAGCCTTAATTGATTTTAATTAATGCTAATTGAATTGCGGGAAGGGGGTCTCACATCTGTAAACTCAGATTGATCTTATTATTTCCTTATGTACAGCGGTCAGCGGACAGTTTTTTCCCCATGTATTCTTATGGAGGATGGAGTGAGCCCACTTTTTCCCCCATGGCGGGGAGCCTTAATTAATGCTAATTGAATTGCGGGGAGAGGGTCTCACATCTGTAACCTCAGATTGATCTTATTATTTCCTTATGTACAGCGGTCAGCGGACAGTTTTTTCCCCATGTATTCTTATGGAGGATGGAGTGAGCCCACTTTTTCCCCCATGGCGGGGAGCCTTAATTGATTTTAATTAATGCTAATTGAATTGCGGGGAGGGGGTCTCACATCTGTAACCTCAGATTGATCTTATTATTTCCTTATGTACAGCGGTCAGCGGACAGTTTTTTCCCCATGTATTCTTATGGAGGATGGAGTGTGCCCACTTTTTCCCCCATGTATTGCTTATGGACCTGTCTTTGCAGACAGTTTGGAGCGGAGGGGAGCCGAGGAACTAGGGGAGTTTAATTGAATGCGGGTTCGTAATTGAATGTGCACAGCTGCGCCACACCCCGGAAGCCCTTAATTATCGCTCCCCTCGCAGCTGCATGATGCGGGTTCGTAATTGAATGTGCACAGCTGCGCCACACCCGGAAGCCATCAATTATCGCTCCCCTCGCAGCTGCATGATGCGGGTTCGTAATTGAATGTGCACAGCTGCGCCACACTCGAATTATCGCTCCCCTCGCAGCTGCATGATGCGGGTTCGTAATTGAATGAGCACAGCTGCGCCACACCCGAATTATCGCAGGATAACAATAAGCGACTGTGTGACTCATGTCTCCCACTATGACAGCTGCAACCGGAACACCCGGTATATTGACCGCCCATTTATGCGCTTCAGTATTTTTAGATCACAACAAATTAACGATATCTCTAACTACCTCCATTTTTACACCCACCATCTGAGACATTGGCGTTTTCATGCTTATTCATAATTGCTTCTGTCTTGCTACTAAATAAGATATTAGATTTGAACTGATATAAATGTCACCACCGAGGTTGGTGGTGTAACGGTTAGCGTTCTGGCCCGCCCGGGTATCCAGATTTGGGTTTTCCATGGTTTCCCAAGTCACTCCATGAAAACGCCTGGATGCTTCCTTCAAAAGGCCGTGGCTGAATTCCTTCCCATTCCTTGCCCCCCATCATTTCCCGTCTATAAAGACATCGCTGTTAAGAGACATTAAAAATAAAAAAAAAACACACAAGTTATCATTGTGTTATAGTCTAAATTACGAGATACCACTTCCTGAACTATCAACGGAAAATAACCTTCTGGTTTTTCCAATACCTTTCTTTTCTTCCACAATACCTTGCAAAATGTGTTCTACAACAGCCGATTTTGTTGGTTGGCCTGGTCTTGCCTATCACTAATGTTCTTTATTTATTACTAGCTGAGGTACCCGCTTCACTCAGAGAGTTGATGTGAGATAGTGTAGTAATTGTAATAAAATGATAAACATTAAAATGTAAGAGGTAATTTTTTTTATTGAAAACATTTTCTAACTTTTCGAATACTTGTTTCCGAACACCATTTTTCATTTTGTTATCCGGGGTATATATGTACAAATTTTTATAATTTTCTACTCGATAGTATAGACCGCGAGAGAAGCAGGAGTCTTTGGGGTTGATGCCACAATGTTTAAAGTTTGTCTTTGCGCTGTGTTAATTGTAAAACTATAGGCTAATTTGATTGGAAATTGCAGTCTTTTCAGTAAAGATCAGAGCTATTCTGAGGATTAATACTATGTGTTTCGATTCTGGAGTTTCCCCGGTCATGTAATGTAGAACTTCCTGTGGAGGTGCTTCCAGTGGTGGTGATCGAATTTTTCCATTCATGCAACAGAATCCTGGTGTTTCTCCACTGAATTTTTTCGCGTTGCAAAATTGTTAGATGTTATCCATTTTTCTGATTACGAAGTGGTTGTTTTTGTTATATTGTTTTGTCGGGTCGTAGTGGAATGCTTCATTTTTCAGGTTATACTGTTTACTTGTCCTCGTCCGCGCTTCTCGTAGGGTGATATTTCATGGGTGGCTTGCGTCCGCAGCAACCTGACCTTCACATCTTTCACAACTTGGGTCGTCATGTAGTTACGCCTTAACACTTCCGTTGTTCGGTTTCAAGTTTAAACTGTAGGTTCTCTACACCCTGTTAAGTCAAGTAGGCTAGGATAGAGGCGGTATGCGCAGGCAATAAAAAACCCTGGTCATAATGACCAAACGAGCCATTACTCCGTACTTCAGGTGAATGTTGGGTTGGTTCCTCCAAAAGACCATGCCTGAATTCCATCCCGATCCTTGCACCAGTCCTATCACACCTCGTGATCGGTAAAGATCTGGCCTAGCATTTGGGGAGGGTGTGGGCTCGAATCCCCGTCCGGGCATCCAGATTTGAGTTTTCCATGGTTTCCCCAAATCACTCCAGGCAAAGATGGGATGATTTCTTCATTTGCCATGGCCGAATTCCACCCCGTTCCTCGTCCACTGTCCTTTTTCCCCCGCCTCTAAAGGCCTCGATGTCGACGAGGCGTAGAACCATTAAAAAAAGAAAACCCCGACCACCAACTCCAGATGAATGCCGAGTTATTCATTCAAAATACCATGCCTAAATTCATTTCCAGTCCTTGCCGCCAGTCCTTTCACGCGTCCAATGACCTCGTTGTTGACGAGACTTAAAAAAAAAAAAAATATCAAGAAGAATTGTGTTGGGGCGTGCAGAGGCTACCGTGAGTGTGTCTTGTTGCCTTCAGTTGAGGGCTATGCCTGCTTAATAAATTCAGCATTGGAGTGAGAGAGGATGCAGTTCTACCCCAGTTGCTCAATAATGAAGCCGACATGTTCCTTGGATATTCCAGTATGGTTTGCGATACGCTTTTTGAGTGATTCACCGGTCGAATCAAATTGTTGAGGTATGCGATGATCATCGTTTTGCTGAAGTGATCGGACGTCGGCTGCATTTATCATCTACAATTATGGCCTTTACATTCTCGCAATCACCAAATTTTAGTGCCAATCGATTTACAGTATACCTATCAACGGCATTGCCGGTATAAACAGCATTGAAACGACGATGAATCGTAGTAGGAATCACTTTGTCAGCAGTTAAAAATTCGATAACAGCACGATGTTTAACTCGCGTTGGCACAACACTAGAACACTTCTCCATAATTCCGGACAACAAATCCTTACTTCTCAGTACTTTCAAATAAAATGTAATGTCGCTTGGTATGTATGGTCTGGCGTCAGAGTTTTTCAGTCGTAACAGCCTTACCTAAGGACAGGAATGAACACGTTTACCTCCACCACCACGGACTAGACCTGATTACTACCCAAATGGACTGCTAGTGCCAGTGTACAGATATGGCCAGCCCGGTACTGTTGTTTTTGTCTGTGTATCAGCTCAATGCTGGTGATTCTAAGCGCTTGACGATAGGTTTATCGTCCAAACACGACGTCAAAATCGTTGCCTCCTTCAAAAAGGCGAAGGCTGAATACCTTCCCGTTCCTTGTCTCCAGTCACATCCCGCCTCTAATGACCTCGACTTCGACAAGGCGTAAAACCATAAGTAAAAAGAAAAAAAAACTTAAGCCCAGTACGTTTTCATTTACTTTAGAATTACCGTCAATATTTTCTATTGCAGAGACTAAATGCTGATCAGTGCAGAAATGATTACATTCGTCCACGTTTCAGACGATGCAGGTTTAATTTTTGAGAATTTTTAATGTTCTGCAGTGTCATACAGGTGATTTAATGTTCTTTCTTCAATGCATTCCACTCGTCTTCTTTTCAGAGTTATTGCTTGTATGCCGGTCTGAATATCTACTCTGATGTGTGAGTTTTTAAAGCAAAGTAATGAATCAGCAGTTGTTGGAGATGTAGGTTATATTGAATGCGTAGAGACGTCTGGCTTATCACAACATCAGCAAAGTCAGTTCTGAACAAGGGAAGTTAGAGTAATATCTCCTCCACAAACCAGTCTAAAAACTTTACGAGACAAAGTTTTATATTCGTGCTGTAGTATCCCCCAAGATTAATACGAAAGATTTTACACAATTTCTAACAGTCTGAACGTTGGCTATATAAAAGTGACGATGTTATTATTATTATCACCGAAAACGTGCATCGGATGTCGAAAGTCAAGAGGATCATAGAATACCGAGCCTGGTGGGTGAGCAGTAACGTTCGGATATATCGTTCGCGAGGATATGCAGCACGGTTTTAGAGTCAGATTTTCTTTCGTTTCCCAAAAATCACTCGAGGCTAGTGTCGGGATCGCCCCCATGCAGTACTCCTTTGAGAGTAATTTTTTATATGCCGATATAACTACCGTGCCCGGTAGGTGAGTTTTTTAGGATTGGGACTGTCATGTGGAGGTGGAGAGTTCAATTCCCGATCCGGCTGTTCATTAGAATCTGTTGTAGTACCACTTTAGACGCAAATAGCCGTTTATCGCCTATAGTAGCTGCGACAGCGAAAAACACGGCTAGTGGTGTTTTTGTCCGTAGGAAGGGATGTTTTATTATTATTATTCCTAGCCATTTGAGGCAATTTTTTCTTGTATTTTTGACCAAGAGTCCTCGATAAGTTATGGACATTCAAAAGTAACAGAGTTTCGACTTACCGTGCACTCTGCCTATGTCGCGGCTAACAAGTCTATGGTATTGAGTTTCGACGTGGGCAACGGCCAAGGCGCCGGTCACTGCGAGTTGCACACTGATGAGGTTCCTCCAAAAATGAATCACCGTTGGTTGTTAGGCTCAGTATTTGGGTAAGAAGATACTATTTTAACCCCAGCAACCGTTCGGCAGGTGACTGTGTGTTTCTCGCGTGGAACTACGATCTGGGGCATGCGGTGTTGAATAAGTCGGACACTACGTCCAAACTTGGATTAGCACGTTTTATTCTTCATAAGTCAGTGTAACTCTGGTACTGTGTCCTACATTTTTGAGTACCACAACCGGTTCAAAATCATGCTTAGACGTTAACTCTATCGAAACTGTTATATCCAAGGGGCGGGTTTGTTTCAGATACCATCATTAATTACAGTTCATGCATGAGACAGGCGACGAAAAAGTGGGGTAGAACCCCCCCATGGCTCATAACTGACCAAAAAATCATCAGTAACATGTGTTCCAAGTACCAAACTCTTCACATCAACGTCGTATCATTTAACTCACACTACAGACCTCACTGCCATTCAATATCGTGGGTACTAGGTACAAAACTGTACACATCATCAGCACCACCTCTATCCCACACCACAAGCCTTTTCTGCCATTCAGTAATATTTGCCCACTTACCACGAGTATCAGGGTAGACATATGGTCATCAGACAGATATCATAACTCCCATATTCATACTAGGTCTCACATACAAATCCATACGTCACCACACACAAGCACACAAAAATATAACTAACTAAAAAACCATCAGACAGACGTTAGAGTGTGTGCAAAGGATGCCATGTTTTCACCATACACATCAGTGCTTATCCCATACGGATTATTCATCACACCCAATAGATTGCATGTATCATCAACTTATAGGTAGCCAGTGACTGTGAAATCTCAAAGTCGAGTAGAATCCTATAGTGATAGACACACAACGACATCGGAAGACGCACATACACACACACTCACATGTCCACACATACACATAGTTCCATACATCAACACACACGTACACGTAACTGGAGGAAAGTGACTGAACACCCTACATCCAGACTGAATAGTTACAGGATGTATGAAGTGTGACATGTCTTTGCCACACAGCTCAGTGCTCTTCACACCCAACTGATTACATCTACATAGGTGGCCACTGATGGAAAAATCTCGAGTAGACACCATAATCAGACACACACGAACACGCACACACACATATTTCCATGCATATACCACAATTCCATACGTCAACACATACATACAAGCAACTGAAGGAAAGGGACTCCACACACGACGTCCATACTGAGGTGTTACATGATAGGCAGAGGATAGCATGTCTTTGCAATACAGCTCAGTGCTCACCACACTTACCGGATAATATTATCGATGAAAGGTGTTGACAGTGTGTGTGTGTACAAACGCCGAAATCACCATAACAACTACAACCATCAGTAGGAAGGCAGAACTTATGTTAAGTCAGGTTAATACAGAATGTTAAAGTGTTTGTTATAGTTGGTTAGAGTAAATTCAGTTTAGGTTATTTCAACTCACATTCACATGGTGTCACTGATGCATGGCAATCCAAAAGTGTTTGCTGAGGTGGCTTGGGCCCCACAGTAAGCGGCTGCTGCGTAGAAAAAATACAAACGCGTTGTATCCGGATAACCGGCGCGCAAAATACCGGTCTTCTTAGGTCGTGCAAAATACCGGTCTCTTAGGCCGCGGTGGGGCCCAAGCCGCCTCAGCAAACACTTTTGGATTGCCATGCATCAGTGACACCATGTGAATGTGAGTTGAAATAACCTAAACTGAATTTACTCTAACCAACTATAACAAACACTTTAACATTCTGTATTAACCTGACTTAACATAAGTTCTGCCTTCCTACTGATGGTTGTAGTTGTTATGGTGATTTCGGCGTTTGTACACACACACACTGTCAACACCTTTCATCGATAATATTATCCGGTAAGTGTGGTGAGCACTGAGCTGTATTGCAAAGACATGCTATCCTCTGCCTATCATGTAACACCTCAGTATGGACGTCGTGTGTGGAGTCCCTTTCCTTCAGTTGCTTGTATGTATGTGTTGACGTATGGAATTGTGGTATATGCATGGAAATATGTGTGTGTGCGTGTTCGTGTGTGTCTGATTATGGTGTCTACTCGAGATTTTTCCATCAGTGGCCACCTATGTAGATGTAATCAGTTGGGTGTGAAGAGCACTGAGCTGTGTGGCAAAGACATGTCACACTTCATACATCCTGTAACTATTCAGTCTGGATGTAGGGTGTTCAGTCACTTTCCTCCAGTTACGTGTACGTGTGTGTTGATGTATGGAACTATGTGTATGTGTGGACATGTGAGTGTGTGTGTATGTGCGTCTTCCGATGTCGTTGTGTGTCTATCACTATAGGATTCTACTCGACTTTGAGATTTCACAGTCACTGGCTACCTATAAGTTGATGATACATGCAATCTATTGGGTGTGATGAATAATCCGTATGGGATAAGCACTGATGTGTATGGTGAAAACATGGCATCCTTTGCACACACTCTAACGTCTGTCTGATGGTTTTTTAGTTAGTTATATTTTTGTGTGCTTGTGTGTGGTGACGTATGGATTTGTATGTGAGACCTAGTATGAATATGGGAGTTATGATATCTGTCTGATGACCATATGTCTACCCTGATACTCGTGGTAAGTGGGCAAATATTACTGAATGGCAGAAAAGGCTTGTGGTGTGGGATAGAGGTGGTGCTGATGATGTGTACAGTTTTGTACCTAGTACCCACGATATTGAATGGCAGTGAGGTCTGTAGTGTGAGTTAAATGATACGACGTTGATGTGAAGAGTTTGGTACTTGGAACACATGTTACTGATGATTTTTTGGTCAGTTATGAGCCATGGGGGGGTTCTACCCCACTTTTTCGTCGCCTGTCTCATGCATGAACTGTAATTAATGATGGTATCTGAAACAAACCCGCCCCTTGGATATAACAGTTTCGATAGAGTTAACGTCTAAGCATGATTTTGAACCGGTTGTGGTACTCAAAAATGTAGGACACAGTACCAGAGTTACACTGACTTATGAAGAATAAAACGTGCTAATCCAAGTTTGGACGTAGTGTCCGACTTATTCAACACCGCATGCCCCAGATCGTAGTTCCACGCGAGAAACACACAGTCACCTGCCGAACGGTTGCTGGGGTTAAAATAGTATCTTCTTACCCAAATACTGAGCCTAACAACCAACGGTGATTCATTTTTGGAGGAACCTCATCAGTGTGCAACTCGCAGTGACCGGCGCCTTGGCCGTTGCCCACGTCGAAACTCAATACCATAGACTTGTTAGCCGCGACATAGGCAGAGTGCACGGTAAGTCGAAACTCTGTTACTTTTGAATGTCCATAACTTATCGAGGACTCTTGGTCAAAAATACAAGAAAAAATTGCCTCAAATGGCTAGGAATAATAATAATAATAAAAACATCCCTTCCTACGGACAAAAACACCACTAGCCGTGTTTTTCGCTGTCGCAGCTACTATAGGCGATAAACGGCTATTTGCGTCTAAAGTGGTACTACAACAGATTCTAATGAACAGCCGGATCGGGAATTGAACTCTCCACCTCCACATGACAGTCCCAATCCTAAAAAAACTCACCTACCGGGCACGGTAGTTATATCGGCATATAAAAAATTACTCTCAAAGGAGTACTGCATGGGGGCGATCCCGACACTAGCCTCGAGTGATTTTTGGGAAACGAAAGAAAATCTGACTCTAAAACCGTGCTGCATATCCTCGCGAACGATATATCCGAACGTTACTGCTCACCCACCAGGCTCGGTATTCTATGATCCTCTTGACTTTCGACATCCGATGCACGTTTTCGGTGATAATAATAATAACATCGTCACTTTTATATAGCCAACGTTCAGACTGTTAGAAATTGTGTAAAATCTTTCGTATTAATCTTGGGGGATACTACAGCACGAATATAAAACTTTGTCTCGTAAAGTTTTTAGACTGGTTTGTGGAGGAGATATTACTCTAACTTCCCTTGTTCAGAACTGACTTTGCTGATGTTGTGATAAGCCAGACGTCTCTACGCATTCAATATAACCTACATCTCCAACAACTGCTGATTCATTACTTTGCTTTAAAAACTCACACATCAGAGTAGATATTCAGACCGGCATACAAGCAATAACTCTGAAAAGAAGACGAGTGGAATGCATTGAAGAAAGAACATTAAATCACCTGTATGACACTGCAGAACATTAAAAATTCTCAAAAATTAAACCTGCATCGTCTGAAACGTGGACGAATGTAATCATTTCTGCACTGATCAGCATTTAGTCTCTGCAATAGAAAATATTGACGGTAATTCTAAAGTAAATGAAAACGTACTGGGCTTAAGATTTTTTTTTCTTTTTACTTATGGTTTTACGCCTTGTCGAAGTCGAGGTCATTAGAGGCGGGATGTGACTGGAGACAAGGAACGGGAAGGTATTCAGCCTTCGCCTTTTTGAAGGAGGCAACGATTTTGACGTCGTGTTTGGACGATAAACCTATCGTCAAGCGCTTAGAATCACCAGCATTGAGCTGATACACAGACAAAAACAACAGTACCGGGCTGGCCATATCTGTACACTGGCACTAGCAGTCCATTTGGGTAGTAATCAGGTCTAGTCCGTGGTGGTGGAGGTAAACGTGTTCATTCCTGTCCTTAGGTAAGGCTGTTACGACTGAAAAACTCTGACGCCAGACCATACATACCAAGCGACATTACATTTTATTTGAAAGTACTGAGAAGTAAGGATTTGTTGTCCGGAATTATGGAGAAGTGTTCTAGTGTTGTGCCAACGCGAGTTAAACATCGTGCTGTTATCGAATTTTTAACTGCTGACAAAGTGATTCCTACTACGATTCATCGTCGTTTCAATGCTGTTTATACCGGCAATGCCGTTGATAGGTATACTGTAAATCGATTGGCACTAAAATTTGGTGATTGCGAGAATGTAAAGGCCATAATTGTAGATGATAAATGCAGCCGACGTCCGATCACTTCAGCAAAACGATGATCATCGCATACCTCAACAATTTGATTCGACCGGTGAATCACTCAAAAAGCGTATCGCAAACCATACTGGAATATCCAAGGAACATGTCGGCTTCATTATTGAGCAACTGGGGTAGAACTGCATCCTCTCTCACTCCAATGCTGAATTTATTAAGCAGGCATAGCCCTCAACTGAAGGCAACAAGACACACTCACGGTAGCCTCTGCACGCCCCACACAATTCTTCTGATATTTTTTTTCTTTTTTAAGTCTCGTCAACAACGAGGTCATTGGACGCGTGAAAGGACTGGCGGCAAGGACTGGAAATGAATTTAGGCATGGTATTTTGAATGAATAACTCGGCATTCATCTGGAGTTGGTGGTCGGGGTTTTCTTTTTTTAATGGTTCTACGCCTCGTCGACATCGAGGCCTTTAGAGGCGGGGGAAAAGGACAGTGGACGAGGAACGGGGTGGAATTCGGCCATGGCAAATGAAGAAATCATCCCATCATTCGCCTGGAGTGATTTGGGGAAACCATGGAAAACTCAAATCTGGATGCCCGGACGGGGATTCGAGCCCACACCCTCCCAAATGCTAGGCCAGATCTTTACCGATCACGAGGTGTGATAGGACTGGTGCAAGGATCGGGATGGAATTCAGGCATGGTCTTTTGGAGGAACCAACCCAACATTCACCTGAAGTACGGAGTAATGGCTCGTTTGGTCATTATGACCAGGGTTTTTTATTGCCTGCGCATACCGCCTCTATCCTAGCCTACTTGAACTTAACAGGGTGTAGAGAACCTACAGTTTAAACTTGAAACCGAACAACGGAAGTGTTAAGGCGTAACTACATGACGACCCAAGTTGTGAAAGATGTGAAGGTCAGGTTGCTGCGGACGCAAGCCACCCATGAAAATATCACCCTACGAGAAGCGCGGACGAGGACAAGTAAACAGTATAACCTGAAAAATGAAGCATTCCACTACGACCCGACAAAACAATATAACAAAAACAACCACTTCGTAATCAGAAAAATGGATAACATCTAACAATTTTGCAACGCGAAAAAATTCAGTGGAGAAACACCAGGATTCTGTTGCATGAATGGAAAAATTCGATCACCACCACTGGAAGCACCTCCACAGGAAGTTCTACATTACATGACCGGGGAAACTCCAGAATCGAAACACATAGTATTAATCCTCAGAATAGCTCTGATCTTTACTGAAAAGACTGCAATTTCCAATCAAATTAGCCTATAGTTTTACAATTAACACAGCGCAAAGACAAACTTTAAAACATTGTGGCATCAACCCCAAAGACTCCTGCTTCTCTCGCGGTCTATACTATCGAGTAGAAAATTATAAAAATTTGTACATATATACCCCGGATAACAAAATGAAAAATGGTGTTCGGAAACAAGTATTCGAAAAGTTAGAAAATGTTTTCAATAAAAAAAAATTACCTCTTACATTTTAATGTTTATCATTTTATTACAATTACTACACTATCTCACATCAACTCTCTGAGTGAAGCCGGGTACCTCAGCTAGTAATAAATAAAGAACATTAGTGATAGGCAAGACCAGGCCAACCAACAAAATCGGCTGTTGTAGAACACATTTTGCAAGGTATTGTGGAAGAAAAGAAAGGTATTGGAAAAACCAGAAGGTTATTTTCCGTTGATAGTTCAGGAAGTGGTATCTCGTAATTTAGACTATAACACAATGATAACTTGTGTGTTTTTTTTATTTTTAATGTCTCTTAACAGCGATGTCTTTATAGACGGGAAATGATGGGGGGGCAAGGAATGGGAAGGAATTCAGCCACGGCCTTTTGAAGGAAGCATCCAGGCGTTTTCATGGAGTGACTTGGGAAACCATGGAAAACCCAAATCTGGATACCCGGGCGGGCCAGAACGCTAACCGTTACACCACCAACCTCGGTGGTGACATTTATATCAGTTCAAATCTAATATCTTATTTAGTAGCAAGACAGAAGCAATTATGAATAAGCATGAAAACGCCAATGTCTCAGATGGTGGGTGTAAAAATGGAGGTAGTTAGAGATATCGTTAATTTGTTGTGATCTAAAAATACTGAAGCGCATAAATGGGCGGTCAATATACCGGGTGTTCCGGTTGCAGCTGTCATAGTGGGAGACATGAGTCACACAGTCGCTTATTGTTATCCTGCGATAATTCGGGTGTGGCGCAGCTGTGCTCATTCAATTACGAACCCGCATCATGCAGCTGCGAGGGGAGCGATAATTCGAGTGTGGCGCAGCTGTGCACATTCAATTACGAACCCGCATCATGCAGCTGCGAGGGGAGCGATAATTGATGGCTTCCGGGTGTGGCGCATTCAATTACGAACCCGCATCATGCAGCTGCGAGGGGAGCGATAATTCGGGTGTGGCGCAGCTGTGCACATTCAATTACGAACCCGCATTCAATTAAACTCCCCTAGTTCCTCGGCTCCCCTCCGCTCCAAACTGTCTGCAAAGACAGGTCCATAAGCAATACATGGGGGAAAAAGTGGGCTCACTCCATCCTCCATAAGAATACATGGGGAAAAAACTGTCCGCTGACCGCTGTACATAAGGAAATAATAAGATCAATCTGAGGTTACAGATGTGAGACCCCCTCCCCGCAATTCAATTAGCATTAATTAAGGCTCCCCGCCATGGGGGAAAAAGTGGGCTCACTCCATCCTCCATAAGAATACATGGGGAAAAAACTGTCCGCTGACCGCTGTACATAAGGAAATAATAAGATCAATCTGAGGTTACAGATGTGAGACCCCCTCCCCGCAATTCAATTAGCATTAATTAAAATCAATTAAGGCTCCCCGCCATGGGGGAAAAAGTGGGCTCACTCCATCCTCCATAAGAATACATGGGGAAAAAACTGTCCGCTGACCGCTGTACATAAGGAAATAATAAGATCAATCTGAGGTTACAGATGTGAGACCCCCTCCCCGCAATTCAATTAGCAT